>JAOQMR010000004.1:27444233-27455693 GCA_027563865.1 Erythroxylum pelleterianum
AGGTGTCACATGTGGTATTATGTTCGAGCCAGCGAATTTGAGGTCAATTTCGACGACTAGGCTTCAGATTAAGACGACAGATTTGAGTTTGGCTAAATTCAGAACCTCGCACGAACATGCTTTCGTTACAGACAACAGGCGAACATGTCCAGTCAACGCCGCCTTGGCTCCCCTTTCCTGTATATATTACCAAGCCAAACTCTCACTCGCTTGCCAGTGCAAAATCAATCCTGCTCTCTGAATCTGTTTGTTAGTTTCACTGTTTTTTTTTTTTATTTTCTCGTTTGAAGATGGCCGGCCGAGCAAGCATCCCTGTTCCTGCAACGGCTGTGCACCATCCATTGGAGAAACCAGTAGTGGTGATTGGACGACAGTTCCTGACGCAATGCCCTGTTGACCTCACGATCGCAAATGATTTCAGGGTCACTGACGTTAACGGTACACTCATTTTCAGCCTCAAAAGTAAGTTTATGAGCATCCATGCTCGCCAGCACTTAAAAGACGCCGCCGGTAACATCGTCGTCACTCTCAAGCAGAAGGTTTGTTAAGATCAGAATTAGATCATCATTTGACTTCCAGAAAACACCAGGAATACTAAACCGTAGTCTTTTGTTCTTCCATTTCAGATAAGGACCTTGGACGGGAGGTGGCAAGTGCTCAGGGGAGAGAGCACAGACGAGAAAGATTTGCTTTTTAGCGTCAAGAAACCGTCACTCACGAAAAAAATGACTGAATTAGACGTGTTTTTGGCATCTAACCGGACATCGGAGAGGGTCCCTGATTTTAAGGTGAAAGGTAGCACTATCTACCTTGGAGATTGCGAGTCCAACGTCATCGTTGCTCGAGTAAGTTATCTGATCCCAAAGAACACTCACTCACTCCCTTCCTTTCAAGATATTATGTAATGGTAAAAGACTGAGTTAACTAATTTTACAAATTTTAGAAATTTTTATTACAATATATTTAAAATTTAATTTTAAATATGATTCAAACTAATTTTAGAAAAACTCCTTAATATTTAAATTTACCGAAAATCTCTATAATAAATTATTTTTATTACGTATTGTTTGATTCTACTTTTGCTTTTGATCTTTAGTTTTTGTCTTTAATTAAAATGAAAACAAAACTGATTAATTATTAATATTATATAGTTATATTTTTATTAATGATAATAATTACATATTAAATAAAACTTAAAGAGAATTTGCTTTTGATTATTTATTTATTTTAATATATTATATAATATTTATTAATAATTATCACTAAAAGTTAATTATTTTATTAAAATAAATAATTTAATGTTTAATATTTATTTTAATTATTAAATCAAATTTTGTTTAAAATCTATATATTTTGCGGATATTTTAAATTTTAATTAATTTATTAATAATTTTAAATTTATTTTTAATTTAATACAAAACTTAAATGAAATTAAATAATTCTCATTTAAATTAATAATGAATCTTAATTAAATATATAATATCACTTTAAACTATTCATGATTCTTATTAATAATTAATATATTAAATAATTATAATAACACATATTTAGTTGATAGTAATTTAGATTATGCAAAGATAGAAACAGGAAACAAAAACTAATATTTGTAGCTTTCCTAAATTTTGAAAAGTGAAATAAACCAAAATTAAAAATAGAAACTAAAAGTTATATTTAAAAATTAAAATATAAATAAAAAACATCTCTTTAGTTATTAATATGATAATCAACTCTTTTCTTGAACTTAAATCGAAATAATTAAACTTAAATTATTAATATACTATAATTCTATTAAATTATTGATTTGAATAGATTTTAATTAGTTTGAGTTAGGTTAAATAGTTATATTAATAATATTTGATTGAGTCATATTTCTTATTCATAAAGCCTTTTTTAATCCGTGGTTTTAATTAAAAATTATTTTCAAAAAATTAAAAAAAATTAAAAAATTCTTTAGACTTTATGAAATTATAAGGAGTTTCATATTTTTTTTTAATGTATGATGATTAATGGGTTGTGGTTTATGGGACTGCAGATGTTCAAGGATTATACAGACAACTTCACAGTTACAGTGTATCCTAACGTTGATTACGCCTTCATAATGGCTCTAATGGTGGCCTGTCATGAGATCAACGCTCTTAGTAGCGATCAGGACGAGGTGTCGGGCATGGAGGTGACTGCGTCGACCATGAAGGTGGTTGCGTCATTAATTAGTGGCTTTGGTGGTGCTTGATGAGATCGACGCTGATCGTATCGACCAGGGCACGGAACCATTAATGGATGGTTCTGATTCTCAGGCCACAGATTGGCACTAAAAATTGGGGATAGCAGATTTGATCCCAACAGCCAGGACTGAGTTATCGTATCAAACAAAATTTGTAATAAAAGATTATTTCTTCTATGCGCCTACTGGCTTGCTAACTATGCCAGTTATTTTGACGTTGGCGCCACTTGTTTTACTACTATACTTATAGGGTACCACATGATTCTGCTAGAGGATTTAACAGGACTTTGTTTCTCGCGTCTAGTTGTGTAATCTTTGTTCAGTTTCCCTTTACAAAAAAAAAGGATCATTTCCTCTGATCTGTGTGAACTGCTAACAAAAAGATTCTATGCCAAGATGCTTTTGCTTTGGATAAACTTTCATAGAATAATTGTTAGGTGTCCTTTCTTGAGTTCAGACCAATTTAACCGGGCCGAATTTAATATTGAATTAGGTTCTGATATAGTACTGTACTGGTACATATTAATACCAAGTACTGTTTCAGATAATTACTTAAATTTATGAAATACTCCTTAAATTTTTAAAAATATAAAATAGTTCATTGTCATATTGTAGAGTCATACTGTATAATTTTAGCTTTGTCTCCAAAAATATAATAATAAATAATAATCACAATTTAAATTTAATTTAATAATACTTATTAAATATAATTAAATTTAAAATATATTTTAAAATATATAAATTTTAATATAATTAAAATTTTATAAAATAAATATTATTTTATAAATAATAATTTTAAGATATTTATTTTAAAAAATAACATATTTTATTAATACTTTATCAATAAATATTATATAAAATATTAAAAATATTTATTTAATTTATAATTATTATTAGTAATAAAAATATTTATCATTATTTTAAAATTAAAATTAAAATTTTACAATAATTATAAAAGTTGAAGTAAATAAAATAACTAATTAAAAATACTTTGAAAAAAATGGGGAAGAAGCGATAGGAGGGAGGGCGGGAGATTTTAAAATTTTTGAAAAATTTTGCAAAAAGTTTTCCATATTTTTTTTAAATTTTCAGTACCGATACTATCCGAAACAGGTCGGTACCGACCGATATTTAAACTCGGTACACTGACCCTTTATTTCGTACCAATTTTGGTCCAGCACAGTATGTACAGGCCGATACGAACCAGTATTCATATCACTAGTTTGGACATATTCGAAAAGGATAAAAAGTAGAGATTGACAATTAGAGCTAAATTCGGCTAGTTGAACCAGCCCAATTTAAAGTGAATGGGAATCTTGGCTAACTAGGTTTCGGGTCTTTTTTTAAAAAATAAACCTCAGACTAGTCTTGCATTGATGCAACTGAACCAGCCCAATCTAAAGTGAATGGGAATCTTGGCTAACTAGGTTTTGGGTCTTTTTTAAAAAAATGAACCTCAGACTAGTCTTGCATTGATGCAACTCAAATCTAGTCCGACCTAACTTAAGCCTATTCTTATTAAAAAATGACATTTTAATTAAAAAATTTGGGTCCAATTGAATAAGACCAAGATGTCCCTAACCTAGTCCAATTAGAGCGCGGATTCAACTCATTGACACCACTAAAAAATGTTTAATAGTCAGAAATTAAAATTTTGAGTAATAAATGACCATATCTTATGTACTTAAAAGAAAATTTTGAAAAAAAATTCCCAAAAATAGTCGAGTACTTGATCAAAGTGTTACATTTGGAGGAGGATTTGAGTCCCTTTTCCCAATGCGCCTGCCTCCACCGACTGCTTCTGTAATTCTCCCCCTATGTTATTGACCCCCACAATGCAGTCTCACTTCATTGCCCGTAATCCTACTCCCATTGGTCGTATTATTCCAACCAATATACAACTAAGAAGAGACAAGGGTTTATGCTTTACATGTGATGAGAAGTATCGCAAGGATCACATGTGCCCGAATAAGCAATTAATGATGGTTCTAATCGATGTAGAAGAACCTTCAGATGAAAAAATGGTACTGCTGTCGCCTGCAACCAAATTCAAAAAGAAACCAACTTCCTGCAATACAAATTAATATAGTAGTGAAAAGTAGGGATCGCTCCTATGAGGAATTTTTAACAATAAATGTTATATGAATTAAAGACTAAAATTTTTTTTTTTGGGGGGGGGGAGGGGGGTTAACGAAATTTAAAGAAATTAGAAATGAAAAAATCTGAATTAAACAAAAATATTCAGATATGGAAATTCAGTAAATAAACCTTAGTTTTGAGTCACCGACGTTATCACACTAAAATAGATCCTTAATATAAAATTCAGTTTATCAACAAACATTGATTGGGTGATGTTTCTCTTAAGCGTAAATAAATAGAAACATATATTCTACGCATTCTTATTAATCAATAACTTAAATACGATCGTAAGTTCAATTGAGTCATAGCTTTAAGAACTAAGAAACCAATGAATAAGACAGCATATGTATGTCATGCATTTAATCACAATGAGTTTCTTCTTAGAATTTCCAACTCTAACGTAAAGATGATAATCCTAGTTGCCACTTGTGATTAGTAAAACTGAACATTATATTTTACTAATCTCGCTATTAAATGAATTAACTCCTAGTTGCACATCCTAGAAATCAATCAATTCAATCATAAAAGCAATTAGGAAGGCACTCAATATTCATCAACAAAACAAACTTTATTGGAACATCTCACATACAATAGATGATAACGCGGTTTCCCTTAACCAAGAAAAGAGATTTAGTTACTCATAATAAAAGTGAAAATCAATAAAGACCCTTGGTCTTTCTTAAAAAATCCAAAAATCCCTAGAGAAATGTTGCAGCCAATTGCAATGTCTCCATCCTTGGTCTTTCTTTAAAAATTCAAAAATCCCTAGAGAAATGTTGCAGAATTTGAAAAATCTCACTATGGCTGACGTAAAACTAGAAGAAAAACTGCAGAAAATCTAAAACTATCCCCTAATGTGGCTTACGAAAAATAGCAGAAAAATGTGAACTCTACTCATAAAGTGGCTGACAAAAACTAGAAGAAGAATGCAGAAAGCATCAAACTACTCCTAATGAAAAAGCGGTAGAAAAATGTAAAACTATCCTAAACTTAAAGTTGACGTGAACAGTAACTTTTCTCCCATTTTATGCTTTTTCGATCCCTCTTCTCTTCTCTCTTTTGTGATCTTCAGCAAATAATCCTTATCCCCACTTCAAGATGCTGATCTCCATTGATAAGATAGCAATATGATCTTCAAAGACGATGAAAATCTCGGATTTGAATTTGAAAATAGATCTGCAGATAATTTCCATCCCTGCACATGCCCATGCTTAGTCACTGAATTTGCTGTCAATCTGGAATTTTCGGGTTTTCTTTGTTTCTTTTCCATCTTTTTGATTCAATTACATCTCTAAAGTGTTGAAAATTATCTGAGAATAATTAAGAGACAATTCCATTAATTTTGGATAATAATTTCAACACACGAGAGAGATTTATATACCAAATGAATGCAAAAAGACAATTTAACAAAATTCCCCTACACCAAACCTTTTCTCACCCTCGAGCAAATATGTCAAACCACTATACTCCATCAATTCATCCTTCATAAGATTAAGTGCACACAATCCATTAACTTAGGTTAGCAAGACTTAAATGGCAACATACATCATGATCACTTTTCATGGACACAAATAAACAAAGTCAAAGTAAGACATTCTTGTTCAAAGGTAAATATGAAACTAAAGTGAATTCTTCTCACAGATTTCTCTCTTACACTCAAGTGTTTAAGGTGAAAATGTTTCTCTCAATTCTCCCTTTAACAGATTGCACTACTATAGGCTTGCAAATTCACCAGTTATCATTCATTCGGATTACATGAGTTCATAAATTATAAGGACTTTATTATGGGTTGTAATGGAGCTAGGTTCACAGGTGAGGAAAAAATGACAAAAGGTTAATCACAAGCATTCACAAAGTATTAAATAAAAGGGACACTCAAATTAAAATTCTAAAATAACCAAATGAATACAAAGGACTACAACTACTCATTACTAACTAATGCTACTATGCTTTATTCTTTATTCTTTTTCTTTTGCCTTTTCTTTTTTGAATTTTTCTTTTTTTCTTTTGTTTCTTCTTTTTCTTCTTTTTGATTTTTTCTTTCTTTTCCTTTTTCCCTTTTCTTTTATTTTATTTTCTTTTTTTACTTAGTTAAGAACAAGGGAGAGCAATAAAAACAAGAGAAATTATATATTAGCAGCATAATTTAATAAACACATGAGTAGAAGCGCCTATAAAAGTATCTCAGAATAAAATACATAACAAAAGTCCCAAATTACTCAATGCTTTGTTCAACTTGTGATAAGGTAAGGCTAATAGAGTTTTTGGATTTTAATATAAGGTGATTAATTGAAAAACAAGGTTAAAGGCTCAAAAATGTTTGCAAAGGGAAAATAATTAGGTGAGTCATTTTTAAGCCAAAAGGTTTAAAAATAAGAAAGGCCTTAATCATTTCTATATCTCATGTAATCAAACAAATTCAATTCGGTTCAGTGCAAATTCTGAAGGCAAACATGACTAGAGGAGCATCACACAATACAAAAAAATAGAATGGCATAAAGATGATATCATTTAAAGCTCAAATTCGCTCGCAGGTATAATTCAAGAATTTGCTTCAATTCGACAAATTACCTCATCACTCAAATGTCAAAATTTTGACTAAGTCTATAAGATCGATCGTTGCAATCAATCCACATGATCTACTTTAGACTTACATAGCCCAATTTAATTTCATGCACACACTTAGTCTCATCCAAACTAATATGATAAAGTTTCATGGCTTAACACACAACAAAAGCATGCAAAGAATAGAAAAAAGAAAGGCGAGACCACATATTTACACAAATGTACTCCATATCCTTCCCCACACCTAGAATAGGCATTGTCCTCAATGTCCAAAAACAATAAAAACACAAAAGAACAGAAGTACTCCCCTATATTGAGGACGCCATATGCAGCTTTGAAAACACAGATAGCACTGTTGAAGTGAAAGATTGCAACTTCCTTTTTAAACGCCTACAAATAAAACAAACAAAAAAAGAAGCAAAACTCTCAAAGCAAACACTCAAAATATTTTCTTAAAAAAAACACTCAAAAGATATGCATAAAAGAGAAAACCACAAAAAAGAAAGGGATACAGATGGGTTGCCTCCCATCAAGCACTTATTTAAGGTTATAAGCTTGATCCTTGGAATATGTACATCATCCATTATCGAATGGATGTTTGAGTCCAATAGGAAGTATGCTCAAATTTCGTGAGGAGCCTAGAGCAACTTCCCTTGAAGTCGGCTCCTTCTCAACATGATGCTCTATGACTTCTGATGAGTGGAACTTCATCGTTTTACCATCATACTCTAATGTCCACTCGTCTTTTCGGGCATCACCCTGCTCACCCCAGGATGTCCCCTGTAAAAGTAACACCAATGGTTGTAGAGACTTAACATCATGCTTGTCACCTTTAATCTTCAGCTCATTTGCCTACAGCTCGTTCAACTCATATGTGATTAGCAACTTTTATTCTTCTTGTTTCCCTTTTTGTTCTTCTTCTTCTTTTACTTGTAAACAACTAGGAAAAGGAAACAAAATTTGGTTAGCGATAACATGAACTGCATTGCTTACCTGAGGAGGTCACACATCCTCCATCTTTTCTCGAACTATAACCTCTTTCTCTCCTAACTCTGCTTGCTCTTCCTTCTTTGCCTTGACAAATTGACTTAGAAAAGTGGATGGAATAACCATATTCTGTAGAGATGTTTGCGTCATTTCTGGTTTTTCAGAAGTCCCTTTCATTGCTTCTTCTTCTACCTCTCTTCTGGAAATTTTCGAATGTGACTCTTGCAATTCCTTACCACTTCGCAATGTGATAGTCTTTGCACTTTGTTTGGGATTGATTTCTAGTTGTGCTGAAAAATTTTCAGAATTTTGTGCCTCCAATCGATTTATGACAGTTGCCATTTGGCTATTTGATTTTTAATATTTCTTTGTTGTTTTTCAATATTTAATATACTTGCTACAGTATTCCGCTGAAATGTTAAAGTGTTAGTGACTAAAGATTGAACTATATCTTTCAAGGAAGACTTACCTTCGAAATTGGATGTTATATTTTGGTGTTGCCGACGCATACACGATTGTCTAAACTACTGGAATTGAAGAATGCTCGTTGCCAAACTCATTATGATCTCCTCCAAGACATCTCATCAGCTTGTGGTGGCAATGGTGAAGGTGGAGGCTCCGGCTGAAAGTAAGGCTACTCTTGATAGTAGCTCGGTGGAGAAGCGAATATGGATTGTGTTTCCTATAAAACAGGACACATATAAAAAAATAATCCAAAATGGGCAAACTTCACATACCTTAGCTTGTTGGTCATCCCTAAGTACTTGTGCAACTAAGGATGTGAAATTTGCCACTTGATGCTCAAACCTAGAAGTAGCAACAGATGGAAACCCATCATTATAATAAGGATAATATGAAAAATTAGAATCAAAAGCATACTGATAGTGAGTCATGCCGCTAAAAGATCGAAAAATCAGAAAAAATGTGAAACTAAAACAAACAAAAGACAAGTTAACCAAGAGCAATGAAACCAAAAACAAAAACAAAAACATCACAGAAAAACCATCAAGAAATTCCCTAGCAACGACGCCAAAATTTGGTACTGCTGTCACCTGCAACTAAATTCAAAAAGAAACCAACTTCGTATCATACAAATTAATGTTGTAGTGGAAAGTAGGGATCATTCTCACGAGAAATTTTTAACTGTAAATGTTATACAAATGAAAGACTAAAACAATTTGGGGGCGAGGAGAGATGGGTTAACAAAATTTGGAGAAATTAAAAATGAAAAAATTGAATTAAATGAAAATATTCAGATATGGAAATTCAGTAAATAAACCTTGGTTTTATGTCACTGACGTTATCACACTAAAATGGATCCTTGATATATAATTCAGTTCATCAATAAACATTCATTGGGTGATGTTTCTCTTAAGTGTAAATGAATAGAAACATGTATTCTACGCATTCTTATTAATCAACAACTTAGATACGATTGTAAGATCAAATGAGTAATAGCTTTAAGAACTAAGAAACCAATGAACAAGACAACACATGTACGACATGCATTTAATCAAGATGAGTTTCTGCGTAGAATTTCCAACTCTAACGTAAAGATGATAATCCTAACTACCACTTGTGATTAGCAAAACTGAAAGTCATATTTTACTAATCTGGCTATTAAACGAATCAACTCTTAATTGTGCATCCTAAAAATCAATCAATTCAATCATAAAAAGCAATTAAGAAGGCACTCAATATTCATCAACAAAACAAACTTTATTGGAACATCTCACACACAATAGATGATAACGCGATTTTCATCAACCAAGAAAAGGGATTTAGTTACTCATAACAAAAATGAAAATCAATAAAGAGATAGCCAATTGTAAAGTCTCCATCCTTGGTCTTTCTTAGAAAATCTAGAATTCCCTAAAGAAATACTGCAGAAATTGAAAAAGCTCACTATGGCTGACGTAAAACTAGAAAAAAAAACTACAAAAAATCTAAAACTATCCCCTAATATGGCTTACGAAAAATTGCAGAAAAACCATGTAGAAAAACGTGAACTCCACTCCTAAAGTGGCTGACAAAAAACTAGAAGAAGAATGCAGAAAACGTCAAACTACTCCTAATGAAAAACTTGCAGAAAAAGCTGCAGAAAAATGTAAAACTATCCTAAACTAAAGGCTGACGTGAACAGTAACTTTTCTCCCCTTTTATGTTTTTTCGATCCCTCTTCTGCTCTCTCTTTCGTGATCTTCAGTAGATAATCCTTATCTCCGCTTGAAGATGTTAATCTCCATTGATAAGATAGCAATATGATCTTTAAAGATTATGAGAATCTCATATTTGAATATGAAAACAGATCTGCAAATAATTTCCATCCCTGCACGTGCCCAAGTGATTGAGCCCAAGTTTATCATATAAATTGGCTACACTTTCATGGCTTTTAATGTACTTTTTGACTCTTAATTCGTGATTTTGTGCTTAAATTAGTCTCTTGCGGTGAGCTTATGTTTTATACAATTTGTTAGTAAAATTGTGCAAATTGACATTAATTGCATTATAATTTTTCTAAGGACAATTGATAGTGCAAATTGTTATTTTATATTGCAGGAGAAAAAGAGGTTAAAAGGATCAGACAGTCAATAATCACCGATGCCGCGGCGAATCACTCCACAGCGCATGAAGAAGATCGTACGTCGCGACATCTGATCGACACGTCGGGACGAGCCTACACTTCCATACGTCGTGACTAAGGAATTTATGAATTAATTACCTCGTCGCGATGAACGACACATTCAAGACGTCGCGAAGAATATTTAATTAATTCGTCGCGACGTGCAAGCGGATCCCTGAACTTTAAATGGATAAATCTCTCACTGTAACGACCCGGCCCATGACCCATCCTATATATCTTGCCGAATTAGGTTAGAATGATCATCTTCTGGACATCGCACATTCGGTAGACAGAGAGAACGAAGGGAGAGAGACGTGCGAAGAGAGAGAGGAGAGAAGAGATTGACGGCCTCACTTCCCAGGGTTCCCTGGGGAGAAAATTTATGTTTTTGTTTTATATTTCTGTACAGGTTTTGTTCTTCATTTTTCTTTGTTCTTCATTTTCGCAGCCGACGTCGCCCATGATGTCTTGGATTCATTGCGAGTTGTAAGGCATCCAGATGCTATGGGTGGCTAGGCGATATTCTCTTTTTGAATATGCAGTGATGGCTGGAGTTTACCGAGCTTTAAAGGGAAGTAGCTTAATCTATAGTTTTGCTATGATTTATGAATATGCCTCGATCGAGGGTTTGTAACTTGTAGTGAAGCTATTTGATTATAGCTCAATTAAATGTTGAGACAGTTATTGTGTTGTTTGGACTAGTAATTTACATTCTCACGCATTTAACTACATTATTATGAATATGCCTTGATCGAGGATTTGTAACTTGTAGTTAGATGGAGATTGATTATAGTTTAATTAGGCGGTGAACAATGTAATGTGTTATGGATTTGTTTATGTAGAACTTCGAGCTTAAATATATGAAGTCTCATATATGTCTACTTGTGATCTGTTGATTCTCTTTTATCTGCCTAGTTGTGTTTGA
>JAOQMR010000004.1:27486798-27498523 GCA_027563865.1 Erythroxylum pelleterianum
AAACAATAAACCTTTCTTTGGACCGATTTAATGTTCACATATTATACTGAATAATTGTCACACATTTACCACCACAACTGTATATGCAATTCGGGCCAAATATAAACTTTCCTTTGGGCCAGTCCATATTCGCACCAACGGTTAAAGGCTTAGGACTTTGGGTAAAACTTCAATCTTTATCCAATGGTCAAATCGATTCTTTATCTAATGGATAAAACTCCAATCATTCAACGGACAAAACCAAACGTTCTTTAAAAGCTTTTATCGTGAAAATCAAGGAGTTATCAGTTTATCACCCAATACATGTACGAAAATCAAGATCTTAAATCCATGAGACAACTACGAGACTAACACCGTACATGCAATAACAAGATATACAGAAAAGAATCGAAAGGAACTCCAATATAGAAGACAAAAGAATACCGAAACATATTCATATATACCAAACGAAAGACGTTCTTCTGAAACCCAAGAACACTGAATCATATACGAAGACAATATCTGAAACTGAAGACTATCGAAAATAATCATTCTTGACAATCTAATTATGAATTTGCTCTGATACCAGTAGGGATTTTAATCCCTTTAAAACCCAAGATCTATTCATATCAAATCATCAAGAATCAAACAAAAGAGGAAGTGTACCTGAATCCATTGTTAAAATCTGCACTAGAGTTTTGCGGTATTGTCTTCCAAATTAGAACGTAGCCCTTTTTCCAGAGTTTTCCGTAAAAGTCTCTTATTTCTTTCTAATGATGGGATTTCAGACAAGAATTTAGGTTACATTTAATTTGGGGACCATAACCATTTATATTAGGGTAAAACCCAATCTAATTTCTTGTTTGGCCCATCATAAAACTAGAAATTATAAACCCGGTTTCTACACATATAAAGCCCACACTTAAAATAGATGCATAAAGCCCAAAATACCATAAACATATTAGACCACTTTAATTAATTGGGCTCAACTTTATATGATAGCCTTTATATACAATTATACACATATAAGCCCACATGTTTGATTAAAAATCCTAACACCCCAACCAAGATGCAGCTAAGAAGTGACAAGGGTTTATGCTTTACATATGATGAGAAGTACCATAGGGATCACAAGTGCCCGAATAAGCAATTAATGATGTTTCTGATCGATGTAGACGAACCTCCAGATGAACAAACGGTGGGCACAGTATCGGAAGAAACAAATCAAAATGAAGGTGAGTTAACTCATCATCATTTATCCCTTCACGTGATGAATGGTACACTAGGAGGAACCACTATTCGGTTTTTAGGGGCTATTAACGGTACCCAAGTATGGGTGTTATTGGAGAGGGGAAGCTCAAATAGTTTTATACAACCCAGAGTGGCTCGACATCTACGGCTTCCCATTCAATCAACTTGCGGGGTCAAAGTGATGGTTGGAAGCGTTACCAACTCGAAATAATGTTTATGTAGTCTCCTTCATTGATTATGTCCTTGCTGTATCTAGCAATGATGTGGTAATAGGAGCTTCATACTTGGCTACACATGGTGCTCACATTGCTAATTATAAGGAAGCATACATCCAATTTCATGACGGTGAGCATTTGGTGACATTGCAAGGCATAAAATCTGCTCTTCCTACTCCTGCTACATACCACCATATGCAGAGAATACAAGCCACCAAGGCTATTGCTGATTTATATGTTTTGATATCCACCTCTCCAGCTACACAAGCTGATATGCTCATTCAAGCACCGACTGATATATCCAAGGATATAAAGCAATTGTTACAGAAACATATTTATGTGTTTGAAGCACCTTGGGGGTTACCCCCTACCAGCACACACGACCATGTCATTCTTCTCCAGGATGAGGTTACAATAGTTAAGGTAAGGCCTTATAGATACTCGTTTTCTCATTAGTCTGAAATTGAAGAGATGGTCGAGGAAATGCTGCGTGAAGGAATCATTCAACCCATACCAGTCCGTTTTCAGCACCTCTGGTATTGGTCAAAAAGAAGAGCAGCATGTGGCGCTTCTACACAGATTATCGAGCCTTGAATGCCGTTACCGTGAAGGATTCATATCCAGTTCCTGCAATAGATGAGTTACTTGATGAGCTCTATGGATCTTAGTTATTTTCGAAGCTAGATTTTCGATGGGGCTATCACCAAATATTAGTAAGACCTGAAGATCCCTGAAGATAGCATTTCGTACGCATCATGACCATTACGAATGGTTAGTCATGTCGTTTGATTTAACCAACGCTCCCGCTACTTTTCAATCTCTTATGAATGAAGTTTTCAAGCCTTTCTTGCGAAAGTTTGTTTTGTTTGTTCTTCAACTATATTTTGGTTTATAGTTCCAGGTGGATGCTTGGTTTAGATCACTTAGAGATAGTATTAACTCGTTTACAACAACAATGTTTGTATGCTAAGCTTTGTAAATGTGTGTTTGGGAAAAACAAAATAACATATCTAGGCCGTATTGTTTCTGGCGTAGGTCCGGGAAAAATATAGGTGGTTAAAGAATGGCTTACCCCATCATTCGTGACACAAGTTCGACAGGTCAAGATTGATTTTCCAAAGTTATTGTAGTCGAGGGTTGGCGTGGTGGTAGCTCGCCTCTGCCCCTTAATCATGTGGTGGGCCCCAGGAGAATGGAACGCTTCTAGTGGCCAGCCATTTACCGCTTAGTGCGAGCTCCCGTGGCGAGTCCGGATTAGTCAAACACCCACGTGGTGCCGGAAACCGGATGGTTTACACCAAAAAAAAAACACTTTTTATGATACTTCCGTTCCGACGTTCAGAGGCTCACAATCGCTGCTATGCACTTTCAGGGGGTAGTGTTCGGTACCAGATGTTGCAAAAGGCCAATATAATCTCCACTTGGGCTTCACTAATGCAGGCCATAGAGGAGCATTCCGACTCATCACGCTTTGAGTCACCTCGAGCCTAAATTTTTAAACTGATGCAAAATGGGTCAGTTAATGAATATTATACTCAATTCATGATCCTGGCTAACCAATCTACAAATCTTACCAACGATATATTATTGGACTGCTTCATAAGTGGGTTGAAGGAGCCCATTAAGAGTGATGTCATTGCATAGGAGCCTTCCAGTTTGATCTGAGCTGTTGGGCTTGCTAAACTCTACGATGAATGAAGAAGCTTTGGGAATTATTTCGGCTCAGCTAGACCCAAAAATTAACGTCCGATGTCGACCTTTGGGAAGCAACAAAGTCATTTTTCTTTTGAGCTTTGGATTAAAAGTAGGCTTTCGCTTGGCAAGTAAAATAATTTGAGAATTACCAAGTAAGCAGCCAGCCATGAGCCATCCCCCAAAAGTAGCATTACTTTTGGCCTGCACAATAGCTGCAAGCCACTACGCCTCTTTCTTTGACTCTTTTTCACACTGATTATGGATGCTCAATTTTTATTTAGATACCAAATGTCAAATACACCATTCCATGTCAATTTTGCTACAAATGTGTTTGCTATATATATATATATATATTTACAGTTTTAGTGGAACACATTAAGGGCTAATGAAAAATTTTTAATACTCAATTTCCAATGCTTAAACACTTTCAATTATATATAATTATTAACTCAATACTCAATTTGCTCGTACAAACTTCATTTGTCCCAATTGGTGGATGAGTGGTAGAGTATATAATGGAAATTGTCACATCAGTTTTGTTGTGTGAAAAATGAAATTTCCCTAACATCATTCTTATACTAAACCACTTGACTTTCTCGCACCCCTAGTTGAATCTAGTATACGCAAACTATTGTAGCTCTTTATGTTAAGTCATCCTCTTAAACTTAGATTTAATTTATAATAAAATTAGAATGTAAATGAATATAATATTAAAAAATTGTTGTGCGGGAGAGATAGAAGGATTTATAACGTAATATAGTGAAATGTTATTTGAAAAAAGAGATTTATAATGTAATATAATAAAAAGTTGTTTATAATTTTACATTTCATCTTAAACCTTTCAAATCGAAGATTTTTCATTTTTACTGTTTAGGATATAACGAGATGTAATATGAAACCCTCCTTTTATAACTCATTTCATTATATTCTATTATAAACCCTCTTTCTAAACATCGAATAATATCACATTCTATTAATAAACTTCAATTAAATATAGCCTAAATTCTCCTCCTATTTATCAAAATCTATTGACATGGCAACGAACACTTTTAATAAATAACTCTGGCCATTGTTACTACCATCTTCCACTCACCTCAGATTGGACTTGGCCTCGTTTGGTGAAGAGCTGATCAACTCTTTTTTAGCTGGTCAGCTCTTCACGGCTGGTTGACTTTTAAAATAAGCTGAAAGTTGTATTTGGTAAACAGCTGGTTGAGTTAGCTGATTCAACCCAACTAGCTAAAATTAATAAGCTGCTCCGGAGCAGCGTTTGAGGAGAATCAGCTACTTTCTTTTCTTATAATGCCCCATTTGCCCTTCTCATTACCGTCTCTGTCGTTCTCTCTAAAAGATCTCACCCTCCTCTTTTACACGTTTCTTTGTTTTCTCTGTGGGTTATTCTTTTCATCTCTAATTTTCGGTACAGCTCTACAGCTCATTTACTCCACGGCGGTGGTGGTTGAGGCAGTAAACTAGAAGTAGAACAAAAACAAAAGCAAAGTAACTTTGAAAGGTGATTTTTTGGTGGTTGGTCGTCGATGCAAGAGAGAAGGAGAGACAACAAATCCTGGGAGACTTTGTTGATGTTTGTTTCAGTTAAAAATCGAAACTTTATTCAAATTCAAGGGTGATTTTGGGGTCAGTAGTTATTGGGGGTTGGTTCGATTGTTTAAAGCAAGGTTGACTTGATAGGTTATGAGGATTCTGGATGTTGGGTGCTCGGATATCCACTGTTTTGCTGATTGTTTTTAGTACTCGAGGCTTTGTTTTGGTTTTTGACTCGTTTCATTTATCATTTTGTTTATATTTATCATTTTTAATATTATTTACTACTAAATAAAAATACTAATGGTTATTTAATTAAATAAATATTTTTTCCTAATTAATAATTTTAAGCTTTAAAAATAACTTTTTATTAAAATATGATCATCATTTAAAAATATTATTATTATCCATTCTTAATGAAATTTGTGATTAAATATACCAAGAGTTATAAATTTAATATTAAAATTTTGTGCAAATTAATACTGTATGAAAACAAAAATTTCTAACTATATAGTAATGATTAATGATGTTAATTAAAGTCATCATAATTTTTCAATTGAATTTTTAAATTGATTTTAGAATAAATTCATCAAGACTTATTATTATTATTATTATTATTATTATTATTATTATTATTATTATATTCTATGTTTTTTATTAGAGTTATAAAATTTAAATTTATAAGAATATTTAATGAAATACTAAGATATATAATATTCATACTTTTATAATTTGTTTAAAATCATGTCCTCATAAGTCATTTTACACATAAACAGCTAATACTAAACAGTTAATTTTACCAAACATCAAATGACAAACAGCTAATGCAATTAGCTGGTCAAATCAGCTAATATGATCAGCTATCAGCTAACAGTTAATAGAATCAGCTAACAGCTAATGCAATGAGCGGATTGCCAAACAGGGTCATTCTCAACTTACTTGATAGGTTTACAATATGGTATATAATATTATTATATACAAGTTATAGATGTATAACTTGTTGTTTAGTAAACTTTCCACGGGAAGGACTGTAATTTCCTTTATTTTATTAACGTCAAAAGCATAAAAGTGGGTAGAGTTGAAAAGACCCGAGGCATATCCTTGCATTATTGTATGAAACGGGGACCCTAAGAATAGAAAATTCCAGATACTTACTTTTTATTATGATAATTCTTCAGGTGCAGGAATTTTCGGCCATCTGTCATAATCAAGCCTCGGAAGAAAAGGAGCGCTAACGGTCGTATGCATTATGAATGCTGTCTTTGGTTGCTTAACAGCATTATCTCTTTATACAATCAAATTACACGAAAATTAGTAATCAAATTGGGCCACTTTATTTCGTAAACATTTTTAATAAACACAATCCATTCAATGCATAACTCATCGGAATTTTAATAGCCATATGGGCTCATTACAAACACTAAATATTGTGAATCATAAGGACTTTACATTACAACATAAATCATTTGTAAAATAATTTCAACTTTTAAGATTTTAGGCCAAAAACATAGTAGTGCAAAAACATGACAGTTTGATGAACTTTTTGTGTTAGAAACAGAAGCTTCGGGTTTGGGAATTGGTGCTGTTTTGTCGCAAGATTAAAGACCAATAGCTTATTTTTCAAAGAAGCTATCATCTCGAATGCAGAAGCAGTCTGTACATGTTAAAGAGCTCTATGTTTTCTCTGAAGCTGTGCCTAAATTTCGGCATTGTCTCTTTGGTCACCACTTCATCATCCGGATAGACCACCACAGCTGAAAACACCTTAACCAACAAGTTATTCAAACACTGGAGCAAGAAGCATGGTTACCTAAGTTGCTGTGGTACTCTTATACCATTGAATACAAGCCTAGAAATACAAATCAAGCAGCGGATGCTCTCTCCCGTAGCTCCCAAATGGCTATCTCTATACCTCATGCTACTATCCTTGATGCTACATATTTTTATTGTAAACAAATGCAAGCTTATATTCAAAATTTTGTCAAGCTTTGTGACGTTTGTCAATGAGCTAAATCTTCTCAGTTACATCCAGCTGGACTTCTTAGTCCAAACTAGGTATGGGAAGATTTTGCTATGAATTTTATAATTAGTTTGCCAAATTCCAAAGGTTACAGTACTGTTGTTATGGTAGCTGTTGATCGTTTATCTAAATTTGGTCATTTTGCCCCTTTAAATGCAAACTATACTTCTCAACAAGTGGCTGAATCATTTGTTCAGCATGTTATTAAGTTGCATGGTTCCTCACTCTTTTAAGTCTGATAGAGACAAGGTCCTTATTAGTCAATTCTGGAAGTCATTATTCAAACTCTAGGGAACAACTCTTAATATGAGTTCATCTTATCATCCACGATCGGATGGTTAATATGAGGCTTTGAATAAGTGTTTGGAAATGTATTTGAAATGCTTTGTGGTGAAAATTCTCGATTATGGGTCAATTATTTACCTTGGGTTGAATTTTGGTACAATACTTCTTTTCAAACCGTTTTTGAAATGACTCCCTTCAAAATAGTTTATGGTAGAGAACCACCGTCTATTATTCCATGTTCATATCAAGATGACACTCCTTTTGAAGTCCAGCAACACTTGGCTACTAGAGATCGGAAGGCTCAGGCTCGGATGGAAAAGTTTGCTAACTAGAAAAGAAGGGAGGTTAATTTTGTAGTTGGGGACTTTGTTTTTATCAAATTACAGCCTTATCGACAATTGTCATTGAGACTACCGAAGAATCAGAAGTTAGGAATGAAGTTTTTTGGCCCATTCAAGATACTTAAGTGTATAGGATCTGTTGCATACAAAATGAATTAATTCTGAGATTTGAATCTTTATGTTATTTTATGTTATTGTGTAATTGTATTAGAGTTAGTTAATTAGCTTGTTAGTGATTACAGCTAGTTAATTGGCTTATACCGACGATGTATATAAAGACATTTTGTACACCGTAGCAGTGTAAGGGATTGAGATATTTTCTTCTCTCTCCAAACTATCTCTCCTACTTTAATCTCCTATCTCACATCTCTCTCTCTTAAGCTTCTTAAGAATATATTACCAAGCCAAACTCTCACTCACTTGCCAGTACAAAACCAATCCTGCTCTCTGAATCTGTTTGTTAGTTTCACTGATTTTTGATTTTCTCGTTTGAACATGGCCGGCCAAGCAAGCAACCCTGTTCCTGTGCAATCAGTAGCGGTGATTGGACAACAGTTCTTGACACAAAATACTGTTAACCTCACGATTGCAAATGATTTCAGGGTCATTGACGTTAACGGTACACTCATTTTCAGTGTCAAAAGTAAGTCTACACCCATGCATGATCTCCGGCACTTAAAAGACGACGCCGGTAACATCCTCGTCACTCTCAAGCAGAAGGTTTGTTAAGATCAGGATTAGATCATCATTTGGCTCTCAGAAAACACCAGGAAACCGTAGTCTTTTGTTCTTCCATTTCAGATAAAGACCGTGCACGGGAGGTGGGAAGTGTTCAGGGGAGATAACACAGACGATAACGATTTGCTTTTTAGCGTCAAGAAATCGTCACTGATGCAACCCTCGACTCAATTAGACGTGTTCTTGGCATCTAACACATCGGAGAGTGTCCCTGATTTTAAGGTCGAAGATCGCACTCTCTCCCTTGGTGAGTCCAACGTCATCATTGCTGAAGTAAGTTATCTGAGATCACATCCCCACTTCCTTCCTTTCAAGATATTGCTGCGTTTGGTTAAACAGGAATCAGTTCGAATCAAATTTTTGTTTGGTAAGAATATGAATAACTAGCTGATTTATTCCAAAACGCTGATTGGTTTCATTTTTTTTTTATAGTTTATAGTTTTCAAATAAAAATAAATATAAATATAAATTTCAACTTCAATATCGTTATATTTGTAAGGTTGACAATAATAAAATACTAAATAAGATTAGTTATGAATTAATTGAATAATTATATTTTATTAAAATTTATAGTTAACTAATACAAAAAAGTAAGCAAGCAATTTATTTATTGGTTATTTAAATTTAACATATTTATTAAATAATTATTATTTTTCAAAATACATTTTATTTTAAGATCTAAATTAATAATCATAGTATATATTAGTCCTGTTCAAATTATTTATTTTATTTTATTAAAATAAATAATTTAATGTTTAATATTTATTTTGAATTATTAAATCAAATTTTATTTAAAAGCTATATATTTTGAGGATATTTTAAATTTTAATTAATTTATAAATAATTATGAAATTTATTTTTAAGTTTAATAAAAAACTAAATGAAATTAAATAATTCATATTTAAATTAATAATTAATTTTAATTAAATATATAATGTTACTTTAAACTATTCACGATTCTTATTAGTAATTAATATATTAAATAATTATAATAATATATGTTTAGTTGACAATAATTCAGATTATGAAAAGACAGAAATAGGAAACAAAAACTAATATTTGTGGTTTTTGCAAATTTTGAAAAGTGACAGAAATCAAAATTAAAAACAAAAACTAAAAACTCAAATACTACATTTAAAAATTCAAATATAAATAAAAAACATCTTTGTATTAACGAATTAGTTATTAACACGATAATCAACTCATCTCTTAAATTTAAATCGAAATAATTAAACTTAACTTAAATTAATAATATATTATCATTATATTAAATTATTGATTTGAATATATTTTAATTAGTTTGAGTTATGTTAAATAGTTATATTAATAACATTTGATTGAGTCATATGTCTTATTCATGCAACCTACTTTTTATCCGTATTTTTAATAAAAAATATTTTTAGAAAATTAAAAAATTCTTTAAACTTTATCAAATTATAAGGAGTTTCATATTTTTTTAATGTATAATGATTAATGGGTTGTGGTTTATGGGACTGCAGATGGTCGAGAATACAGACAACTTTGCGGTTAATGTGTGTCCTAATGTTGATTACGCCTTCGTAGTTTCTCTGGGTCTGGTGGTTGGTGATAAGAGCCACGCTGGTTGTAGCTGGCTGGGCATGATGGGGGTGGCTAAGTTGGTCATGTCGGTGGCTGAGTTCGGCGTGTGCATGGCTGGGTTGGCCATGGATGATACCTGAGTTATCGTATCAAACGAAATTTGTAATAAAAGACCGTTTCCTTTGGTTTGTGTGAACTGCTCCAGACATAAAGTTTATGTGCCAAGTTGCTTTTGCTTTGGATAAACTTTCATGGAATAATTATTAGGTGTCTTTTCTTGAGTTTGGACTAATGTTACAAATATCGTGTCGAATTTAAAATTAGGTTAGGTTTTGGTATAGTATTGTATCAGTATTGAATAATTTTTTAAATTTATAAAATAGTTTCTGAATTTTTTAAAAGTTACAAAACATCCATTGTCATATTGTACAATTGTACTGTATAATTTTAACCCTGTCTCAAAAATCATAGTTCTGAATTTTTTTAAAAGTTACAAAATATCCATTGTCATATTGTACAGTTGTACTGTATAATTTTAACCCTGCCTTCAAAAATCATAGTAATAAATAATAATCATAATTTTAATTTAATTTATAAAAGTAATTTAATAATTATTAATAAATATAATTAAATTTAAAATATATTTTTAAAATATATAAATTTAAAATAAATGTTTATTTAATAATTAAAATTTTATAAAATAAATATTAGTTTATAAATAATAATTTTTAAAAAATATTTTATTAATACTTTATTAATAAATATTATATAAAATATTAGAAATATTTATTTAATTTATAATTATTATTAGAAATAAAATATTTATTATTATTTTAAAAATTAAAATTTCACAATAATTATAAAAGTTTAAATAAATAAAATAACTAGTTAAAAAACTTTGAAAAAAAATGGGGAAAGAGAGGTAGGAAAGAGGGCGGGAGATTTTAAAATTTTTGAAAAATTTTGCAGGAGAGTCTACCTATTTTTTAAAATTTTTGATACCAATCGGTATTTTAAATACTATTATTTCGTACTAATTTTGGTCCGGTTCAGTACGTACCGGCCGATACCATCCAGTATTCATATCACTGGTTCGGACATATTTGAAAAAGATAAAAAGTAGAGATTGACAATTAGAGCTCGATTCGGCTAGTTGAACCGGCCGAATCTAAAGTGAATGAGTCAATCTTGGCTAATTGGGTCTTGGGTCTTTTTCTTAAAAAATGAACCTCAGACTAGTCTTGAATTCAAGCAACTCAAATCTGGTCCGACCTGACTTAACTCTATTTTTATAAAATAAACAATGACATTTTCAATTAAAAAACTTTGGTTCCAATTAAGCAAGACCAAGATGTCCCTAACCTAGTCAAGGTCGAGCGCGGATTCAACTCATTAACACCTCTTAAAAAAAGTTTAATAGTCGAAAGTTAAAATTTTGAGTAATAAATAACAATATCTTATGTACTTAAAAGAAAATTTTGGAAAAAAGTTCTCAAAAATAGATGACTGCTTGATAAAAGTGTGACTTTTTGGAGGAGGAATTAAAAAATAGAAATAGAAATAGAAATATATATATATATATACACTTTTTGTAAAATTAATTAAATTCGATGCAACTTAATAATTTAAAATAATAATTATCTTAAATTATTAATTTTAGTTAAATTTAATTTTTTGAAATAAGGGTTAAGAGTTGAATTGAGTTTTTATGCCGATGATATTCGGTTAGTTTATATAACATTTATAACATGTCTATTTGGTTATTATTTTTTAATTCAAAATTAAAAAAAGGAGTTTTTATAAAAGCTAAAAACTAAAAGAAACTTTTTTAAAATTTTTAAAAATTAAATATTTTTTAAACTACGAGAGATATTAACACAACTTCTTGAATTGTCCCGTAAACCTCAAAATCTGCTCCTAGATCCTCTGGTTTGTGTAGTTCTTAGCCTTTTAGATCTGGTTCAACCTGATTCTGCCGATCCGGAACGTCTTTACTTTTATCCATATCCTTGAGTATTTTTGGTTGATGATCACCTGCAAAACAGACAAAGACAATCCAGGGGTTGGTTCCCGGATGGCCCCTCCGACGCTCAAGT
>JAOQMR010000004.1:27515969-27530848 GCA_027563865.1 Erythroxylum pelleterianum
TTCTCTCTCTCCTTTCTGTTACAAATTCTCTTTCCTCCTTCTGTCCACTAATTCTCTTTCCTCCTTCTAGAATAACCAGGTAAGGGTTTATTCCTTCCATAGTTCGTTATCAATATTGTCCGCCTTTTATTCCACTGCTTGAGATGCATATTTGATTCAATACCAGTAAAATAAAGATGCATGGAATTTTCTCTGATTTTAACATTCTCCACCATTCAAAATTAACAGGAAAGAGGATAGGACATGGAGTTAGCTTTTGATTTGCTCATTCTCCAGAAATGTTACTTTTGGCAAGAATGATAAGTTGCTTATTTTTGGCGTATTCTATCAGTTTTTATCAATGAAATATTGATATTGATGACAAAAGATCATGATGCCTAAATTTTAAGGTACAATAGTGATACTGATGAGTGAGGTTTTCGCTTATTCTTTCAGTCCCATCAATAAAATATTGTTATTGATAACAAAAGATCAAGATGCCTAAAATTGAGGATACAATTTCAATATTAACGTGTAAGGAAAAAGAGTTGTAAAAATAAGGTCAATTATACATAAATATAATATTTATAACTTATTATTTTAAAATTTTGAGTTAAAATTTATGTTTTAAATATGTTAAATTGGTAAGACAACAAATTTAAGGTTTAAAAAATTTAACGGGTATTAAATCCTTATAAAATAAACTAAAGATTAAATAAAATTAAAGAATTTAAAATATAACTGAAAGAGGTTCATATCAATCAAAGAATTTGAAATTTAATTAAAAAAGAGATTATTAAATAAAAATAATTGATTTTATTTTAGTTTATAAGAATTTATTAATTTACAAAAATTAATCAATCAAAATTAATAAACTAATTAGTTTTTAACAACAAGATTTATTAAAATAAATCGAACCAAAAAGTTAAAAAATTAAACCACAAAATTAGGCAATTAAAAACTTTGAGATTAAAGACTGATCAACTCTTTTAACCATTTTGTATTTGATTTACTACAAGGTTTTTATAAGCCCTCTTGACAATTCGTGGATTCACAAGTCCACATGTATGGATTGAGGAAGAGTCACGCGAAAGATGCAAGATAAGAAGTGAATGAGTTTATAGATACTCTTGATCATATACGAGTTCATTTATAATGCCAAATCTAAAGCTTTTATTCCTAACAAAATTTGTAGAAGGAAGCGGGGAAAGGACTGCCCTGGATATCCCCATCTCCCAAAATTTAGGGGCATACATTGGTGTGCCTCTTTTGTACTCAAAGAATGAATAAGAATGATTATGCTGAGATTTTAGACAAGATTAATTCTAGACTAGCGGGTTGGAGGAGTAAGCTATTGAATAAAGCAGGAAGGGCTACCCTAATCTAGGATACATTCACGTCTATTCCAATTTATGCTATGCAGTCTACTTGGCTTCCTCAATCAGTGTGTGATGAGATTGATAAATCAGCGCGCGGATTTTCTTGGGGTAATAAAGGCAATCAAAAAGGGGTTCATCTCATTGCTTGGAATACTGTCACAACTCTGAAATCTTGCGGTGGGTTAGGTGTAATGCAAGCTAAGGATTCTAATACGGCTTTGCTAGGTAAGCTATGTTGGGATATCTGTATGGATAGAAATAGTTTATAAGTGAAGGTCCTCGGGTCTCGATATCTGGTTCACTGGTTGGCCAAGATTTCATGACCTATACTTCTCCTTCGATAGCTTCAAAGGTCTAGAAAGGTATTATGAAAGCTACGGATATCTTCAAAGATGGTTTCGACTGGAGGTTAGGAGATGAGACAGAAATAAAATTTTGATATAATAAATGGCTCTTTGAAGGAAATCTAGCTTCAGTAGTTGGGAAAGTCTCTGCCAATCTTACTGATCTTCATGTTGGTGATATCCTCTCTCCATCCAGAGGATGGAATTTGGCTCCTATTGCGGATATTGTCCCTTTGAAGTGTTATGATCGTATCCTAGCGATACTTCGTCCTATTAATCATCAAGGCAAAGACCGCATTATCTAATATGGTAGTACAACAAGAGTTTATAATTCTAGAGGAGGTTATGATTTTATCACGAGTGTTCCATCTCTGGATGGTCCAAATGGTTGGAGGTGGATTTGGAAAATTCGGGCAGCTCAAAAGCATAAGATGCTCATGTGGCTAGCGGCATGGAATAAACTCCTCACTAATGAAGTTAGATACGAGAGAAGACTATGCTTATCTCCTCTATGTGGGCAGTGTGGTATCAGTATAGAAAGTGTTCTCCATTTACTGCGTGACTGCACTCATACAAAGCAAATTTGGGAAGCAACTTTGGTGCATAGAGATAACCACTTTTACGGAGAGCAAGATGTTTTTCTTTGGCTTAAAATGAATTGTGTGAATAATGGTACTGATGTTCATTGTACTTGGCGATTTGTTTGCACTTGTTGAGTCATTTGGAAAGCAAGGAACAAGTGCGTGATAGAAGGAGAACACATCAATTGTCACGGGCAAATCTGCCAGGTGAATGGTTTACTCGAGGATTATATTAATGCTTTTGGTGTCCAATATAATAGGATGCCTCAACAAAATGTCTCTGTTTCTATAGCTTGGGATCTCCCTTCTGATAACTGGTTGATGCTTAACATTGATGGGAACGTCCTTGGAAGTTCTGGATAGACGGGTATTAGTGGAGTGATTCGAGATAGTCATGGTAACTGGATAGCGGGTTTTTCTTACCGTGTTGAGATCACCAACATCATGGTTGCAGAGCTCCTGTCTCTCAGATACGGTTTCGCTTTTGCAACAGGTTTTCATTGTGATGGTTTTACGGTTGAGTCTGATTCCATGGAAGCGTCGCGTTGCTTGGATATTTCTAATTAGGCCTTAATATTCCTCCCCTTTGCTAGTTTGATCTATGATATTCGCTCCTACCATGGCAATGTTATCCTGTATAAAACCTCTCATATTTTTCGAGAAGGAAACCAGTGCGCTAATTTCTTAGCTTGTTTGGACTCGGGAAGTGTGCTTGGGGAGTGTGTTTTCCTGATCTGCGTGATCTTTTGCGAGCAAATGCTTAAGGAATTGCTTTTAGTCGTTCTTAGCGCTTCTTTTTTAGCGTATTTAATGTACCCAAAAATATATATATATACAAGTTCATTTTGATCTTATAAATTTGAACATCGTGGTATGAAAATAGGAGTGATTTCTATAAATTACAGTATAGTTTCAACTTTGGTTCTTCATATTTAATTCCTTAACCATAATCTTATTTCTACCGGTTTTTAGAATCCAACAGCAGCATATTGCAACTTTGGAATATTTTTTCTTGCACCAAATAGAAATTCTATTCTCAAATTTAGGCATCTTGGTCTTTTGTTATCAATATCAATATTGATGTGACTAATAACACATAATAATAAGCAACTTATAGAATAGTCCGGTATTCTCTTTTTTCAAAATTTTAATATAATTAAACTTAATTCATTAACTTTAGATCATACCTCGGTCTGTTCAACTGTAAAAATCTTGAATTATCTAACTTTTCAGTTTAATTTATTTTAATAACTCTTGTTGTTAAAAATCGATCAATTTATTAATAAATCAATTAATTTTAGTAAATTAATAAGTCCTTATAAATTAAAATAAATCAATAAATTTTTATTTAACAATGAATTTTTAATTAATAGGTGAAGATAATATCTTTCAATCATATCTTAAATTCTTTAATTTTATTTAATTTTTAGTTAATTTTATGAAAGTTTAATAACAACCGAACCTTTTAAACCTTAAATTTATTATTTTATCGGTTTAATTTTCGGTCTAATTTTTAAATAAGTAAGCCCTACTATTCCCTACTGTTCGCATGTAGATACGTAAACTCTTTTCTTTCTTGGTGTTTTCCCTTTTTACCGTCTATGTCTACTCATTAAAGCAAACGAACTTTGTGATTCCATCTAAAAATTCTTCACTCAAAAGGTATTCTTTTCATAAAATGGACGTGAAATTAGATGATTTAGATGTGAAACCACTAGTATGAATGTTCATCAACTGACTCAAGCAACACTACTAGAGGAAGTAGAAGGGGAGAAATTATGCAAAAGGGCCAACGAGATGTTGACTCATTGCCTTATGTATTGAAGCAAGCATTCGGGGAAACACCTGTTTAAAAGTTATAATTGCAAGCACAATAGAAATGGAGATGGTGGATGACTCATTTCTCACCCATTTGTAGATAACCACACACATCTTTGCCCGTATACATCAAATCTTCTTCACATCTTTGACATTACGATATCCATTACATCGACCAAGAAATCTGTATCACATCATCAAAAAAAAAAGTCAGAAGAGCAGCTAAGTTGCTGTTGCAGGAGTAGAAAGAACATGTTATGTACCTGCATCTTCTTTGGTGAAACAAAGGGGAGGGGTGATCCTGAAAACATTGCCATAGAATCCACCTTTTCCCACTAGGACTCCCATTTCTGAGACGGAAGGCAAGGTCTGTTAGTGCTCAGTTGATACAAAAGATCCCTTATAATTAAAAATTTTCTTAAAAAAATCTTTTAATTCTATAACTACAGAAAAAATATAAAAATTCATTCTTTAATAAGAGATACACGTGGACCAATAAGAAATTATTGATGTGACTAGTGGAGAGGATGACTACTAACTATTGGTTAAAATATCATTTATATAAAATGGTTTTGGTGTAAAGGGACCATGAGTTTGGTGATTTGGATCAGTTCAAGATGAATGAGTCATGTCCACTGCATCTCATTAATCCACATTTATGCTCCTATTGTGTCTGTCTCAAAGAAGATGTTTTTATATAAAATTCAAAACTAAGGAGCCTTTTATGATTTAAAGTTTGAGTTTTCTTAGAAAGTGTTAAACCATGGGACTGTCAGTTTAACATTTCAAATGAGGTAGTGATCAAGATACAGACCTTTCATCTGATCCATCACATGCAGTGTTTCAGCCTTTGCAGGAGTTTTCTCTTGACGATCAGTTACAAACTCAACTCCAAGCATCAAGCCTCTTCCTCTGACATCTCCAATCACTATGAATAACAGTTAAACAAAATAATCAGTAGTCATTAAGCACACTGGACAATGAGCCATGACATAAATTCAATCAAGAAAAGGAATTTCTTTATCAGCCCCATTCCCTAATAGCAGAGAACGATATCATTTGAAATCCAAAACTAGTTGTAGCAAAAAGAAGGCGATTCATTAGCTCGTTGTTTCGTCCAAATTGGCAACAATGGAATCAATTAAAATTATTAAACAGGCTCTGAAAAGGATTCATATTTTGCTCACACTACTTTCCTTTCTCCTGATCATTATAGAGCATAATAATGCAGAATAGAGAAAAGTTGGAAACTTTTCATGGATAAGAAGTACTCAGGGCAAAAGGGTGAGGAAGAAAGCTTACTTTCATACTTATCCTTGAGTGCAATTAGTCTCTTTTTCAGATAAGAACCTACAACTAGTGCATTTTCCTGGAGATTTTCCTTCTCGATAACTCTCAGAACTGCCAACCCTGCAGCTGTACACACAGGGTTTCCTCCAAAAGTATTGAAGTAACTCCGACGAGTCAAAACTTCTGCAACCTCAGGGGTTGTCACAACAGCACCTAGTGGAATGCCATTTCCAATGCCCTGCAGAAGGGTCAAGTGTAAGAAGTTTACGCAGTTTGTACTCTGTAATTGTTAGTGAAGTGAAGTTTCAGAAGCAAAGGAAATTAGAAAAACTTACCTTCGCCATAGTCACTATGTCAGGAACCACACCATGGGACTCAAATCCCCAGAAATGACTGCCTGTGCGAGCAAATCCAGCTTGAACTTCATCGGCAATACAAAGGCCTCCAGCACTTTTAATTCCTTTATATACAGCAGGCAAATATCCAGGAGCCAGTTCTACAATTCCACCTACACCCTGTAGGGTGTAAGAACGAACTTCCACTTAGCATTAATGTAAGTTAAAGGAACAATTCTTCTCTTGTAGTTCTCGAATATACTTCAGAGATAAGTTAATTTTATGAATTATTTAAGTAAATAATTATAATTTAATCTCTTGTATAATATTTAATATAAGTACTACATTATATTAAAATAAATAATTAAATGATTAAAAATTATTTGTAGGCAAATATTTATTTTAATAATTAACAAAAATATTGTTTGAAAGTTTTGTATTTTAAGATATTTATATTTAAAATATTTATCAAATATTAATTATAAAATTTAAAATTATAAAAACAGGAAAAACTTGAAACCAAAAGTAGAAATCAAAAACTTAAATAAACAAATTGTTTTTACTTAATTTAATATCGTAAACAGAAGCTTATATAACAGAGTTGATTGTTATAAACCTGTATAGCTTCAGATATGAAGCCTGCAATATGACCACTAGTTCCAAATTGAATGACATCTTGGACATCTTTTGCATACATCTCTCCATCAGAACCAAATACGCCTCTGTAAGGATCCGGGTTCAGAGCATGATGTACTCCACTCTGTTTAAACACATTTAGTAGTTAGCTTCAAACATTAATGTTAGTAAATGTGTGTTTTGTAAAGAGACAAAGCTAATGAGGTTGCTCACTCTTTGACTTGTAATTCTCATTTGTATGCTAATCCTCATATTTAGGATCAGGTCCCCGAGTTTTTACAAAGATCCCATCCCTTATGTTCCATTATTTGATGTTTAAATGTAGGACAAACCGGTAGTTCCAAATTGAAGCAGCAGAACAAAAGGAATCTGTCTTTTTATGATGCTTGTGACATCCTAGCTGTATTTGTAACTATATAGACAGATGACACATACACCTACTCTACTTGAGTTGGAGATAATGTATTCCAGCTTGTCCTGATGCAATAATATTGCTAAAACCATATGATAAACAGAAGATTGTAGTTACTTTTCTGGTCCCCATTTGCTATATGGAAACGTGGAAAAGATGCTAACTTCAACTTCTCCATCAAGCAACACATGTTACCATCCTCATGTGATCACACATCTTGATCAATACTTCTCCCAAGAATTTGAAGTAACACTCAATACCCAGTTCAGTTATAGACCAAGAAAAACTATTGCATTAACGATCCTCAAAACTCAAATTCCATGTTGCCCGTTTCATCAAACATGACAGAAGAGATGACCGACTCGACCTTAATTCATCAAAAAGATTAAAAATGACTTCTTTTTACTCAATAATAGAAGAATCAAATGATCAAAACGATGTTATCTATGACCTGGATACTATCCGATTCATCGTCATCTCAAAGATTGGCAAATTAGATTCAAGAAATGGACAAGTACCTACCTGCACAACATTAAATTTGTAGTTAGATTGAGCGGTAGCTCCCATTGTTCCAGCAGCATTCCCATGATAAGCATTCCTGAGTGAAATGATATCTTGACAACCAGTGTACAATCTTGCAATCATCAAAGCCAATTCGTTGGCTTCAGTCCCAGAATTAGTAAAAAATACAACCTGAAAACATGTCAGGAAAAAAAAGTTGCTGATATTAGTATCTAATCCCTCAGATGTACGAGATTATTACAAAATATATGGACAAAACCTTGAGATTTCCGGGCATCTTGGAGGCCAAAGCCTCGGCGAAATCGGAGATGGCATTGCTGAGGTAGAGAACAGTGGAGTGTTGCAAGCGGTTGGTTTGGTTGACAATTGACTCGATCACATCAGGATGACAGTGGCCGCAGCACACCGTAGCAATCCCACCGAAAGCGTCTAAGTATCTACGGCCGTTCGCATCGAACAAATACTGCATCTTCCCATCCACTAAGTGAAGCTGCAAAATTAGAAGATTCAGATTCAAAATCACATCGCAGACTGAGATTTCAGAAACTAAATCAACAGAGAACTGGGGATAAGCACTCACGGGATTGGTATAGAAGTGGAACAAGGACGGGCTAAGGTACTGTTTGCGTTTGGCCATGATCTCTTCGGCGGAGGCGCCGGTGTACGGTGGCGGAGAGTAGGAGAAAGGTGGCATTTTGGGTGAAACGACGACATCATTTTCTTCCCGGAGGAGTGGGGACTGTTTCTGGGCAGCGTGAGAGAAGCAGCGGTGTGATCGCAGAGATTTGAGTTTACCATATAACAAGCTTTTCGCTACAAATCTCGGCATCTTCTCGAGAAGAAGAAGAAGAAAATCTGTAACTGCGTCTGTGAGCTTTGGTTTAGCGATAAAAATGGCGGACAATCGTGTTGGTTTGGTTATTCTGGTGGAGCCAAAATGGATGGAGAGTTTGGAGGTTTATTACATGGAAAGACATTAAAATGCCCTCGATTATACGTTAAAATTGCAATTCTGCCATCCCTTATGATGACGTCATGTAATTGACCATTGTCCCGATTCAACCAATTGATTGCCACTTTAAAATTGTATCATATTTTAACTAATTTTAAAAACTTTTCTAGAAAATCCTTTATTATTTTAAATTGAGGGCGAGCTTTGAAGCATCTGGTAAGGTTACTTCCGTGTGAACAAAAGGTTATAGATTTGAGTCACGAAAAGAGTCTCTTTATAAAATATAAAAAAAATAACGTATGATTAATGTTCCTCTTCCGAACTCCACAAAATGAAGAACGTTGTGCACTTTTATATTTTTTATATTTTTTACCTCAATTTTCATTAGTATTTAGATTGATATAATTTATTAAGCTCCTCTATAAATTTAATAAGGATTAGATCATATGTTTAGTTGTTTACACTAATTAATTAATTAAGATGAACCGCTTTCTTTACAAGTGGAAAAAGTAGAACCAACGGTGGCCAAGAAGCAAGTAGTGTTAGGTGTGCTAAATAATTCCCACATGTTTCATATGATAAGCAAGTCTCATCAGGCTTATTATGAATTTTAATTATATATATAAATTATTAATTTAAATTAAGAGATGAATTTAAGTTAATTAATATTGAAATTTTTGATATTTTTCTCTATTAAACTAACTTAGTAATATTGGGTTGGTTGAATTTGTAGTTGGCATAGCAACCACACTTTGGAAGATGATACCTTCTGGGAAATAAATGAATGATTAAGAGTAGCAATAGGTCGAATCGAGCTCGAGGCTAGAGAAATTTTGTATTTAGGTTGGATTGAGTTCAAATTAATTTCTTTTAATTGTTTCATTTAAAATAACATTGTTTTACTTTAAATGTTTGAGCTTAAGATTTGAGTTTCAAGCTTAGGCTCGAGTTGGAATTGTTAACCTTGAATTAGAGCGAACAAAAATTGTCATACCCTATGAATATTAAAGCAATTTCTGACGAGCAAAATGAATTATTTTCTCGTGTCTTAAATATAACTGATTAAAACGTTGTCATCGTAAAAGATAGGGTTTAGATCGTGTTAGTTCGGATAATTAGTTTGTTATATATTTGAAATAGTCAATTGTTGATAATAGATGCTAACAGTTAGTATTTGAATCTCCTGAAAAAATAGCAGACTTAGTTATACCTCTGTTGTATTTAAATGTGTAAACTGACTGCAGAAAGATATACGAGAAAAACCTTATGCTCTACTGCAAAATACTTTCTTCTGAATTGACATGGTATCAGAGCCTCTTTGATAACTGAGAATCATGGTCAATCCACAAGCTAATTCAATTTAAACATAATTCGATGATTTCAGTCAGGTTGAACTCTAATTGCTGTTAGGAATTTTAGACTTTCCAAACCCACACCCAAGGATATTTAATAGACAAAAATATCAGAAAATAATAACACAAAAGAATTTACGTGGAAACTCCTAAACTGGAGAAAAACCACGGGCAACAAGAAGAAAATTTACTATGTGAAAAATTCTTACAATCACACAAATTTTCCTCTCAATCAATCCCTTAACACACCAACACACCAATAAAGAAATACCCAAGACAAACTCTCTAACTCTCACATCAAAAGAAAAATTTAACTAGAGTCAAATTTGTACTACAAATCTTTGACTCTAGTTGGTGCACTAAACAAGAAGATAGTAACCTCCTTATATAACTAAGAGCTCTTGCTTATTTGTTGTTCCCAACCAATACGAGAGAAAGGAACCAAAAAAAAACTCAACAATTGCTACGCTTATCCTCGACTTAAAGTTAATGCGAAACCATTTAGTTCATTCTATAAAATCATACCAAAATTTATGAATCTAAATTTTGTCAACCTAATTTTAATATTAATAAAGAATTTTAATATTGAATGATTGACACGTCATTCAAACTTGTAATAATTCAATAAAATGAATGATGAAAATGGTTTGGAAGCTCCGTATCGTAATGATGTAGGATCTGATCTTGGCCAACTTTCATGATGCTTTGGTAATAAAAATACCATAACTAAGACAGAAGATATGATATTGTTGTTTCCACAGCTCATCTTATGTTTCCTTCAAAATTGGGCTCAACCTCGTCCTTATCACTTCCATGGACACAGCCAGCCAATGATGACAAGCTTTAGAGTATGAAATGGGAAACCGTTTAGGTTTTGAGCTGTCAAGCCCATATTAAATACGTGAATGTTCTTTGGTCACTCACATCGATATGATGAAATGTATACATATGTTGTGCGGTTCATAGAATTCCACCAATGCTGTCTTGCCGAATCGACTAGACGTTAAACAAAAACTAATGATAGCTACTACTGGCACCTAGGATTGGTTGATTTTTCTAAAAGGATTGGAAGTAAAAAGTTTGAAGATTAATTCATGTTATATTGTTATAAAATTAATGCATAATTAAATTTAAAAATTTAAAATATAATTAAAGAAAGGATTATCTTAACCGATGTTTCAAAATCAGACTAAAAGTTAAGATAGAAAATTTAAGGTTTAAAAAGTTCAATCAATATTAGACCGTCATACAATCACTTAATGATCGAATGGAATTGAAAATTTTTAAAAATTGTTGAAAATTGTCCTTTTTTTGTTAAAAGGTTTAAAGTTTAATTAAAAAAAGTCTATTAAATAAAAATAATTGGTTTATTTTGATTTTATAAAAACTAATTGGTTTATAAAAATTGACCGATTGATTAATAAATTGATTTTTTTAAAACAAAAATTATTAAACTAAATTAAACAAAAAAATAAAAATCGGACTGAAAAGTTGGTCTGTTTAACATTTTTTACTGTTAAATCAGTTGAAAAAGTTTAATTTTTAAAACATTGATTTTTACTTATCAAAAATTAAAGTTTAATTGAAGAATAAAATTATTAAATACAAATCAACAATAAACTATAGTTTATTTTGATTTGTAAAATTTAATTAATTTATAAAACAGTCGATTAATTAATAAATCTATCAAATTCTCGCGATTGAATCAACTAAAATTTTCAATCTAGGCCAATTTTGCAATTTTAATGATTTACAAAAACTATGAGTATCTGAAGTTACTGCCAACTTTGCAGCTTCCCTTCAATTCAATTCAATTCAATTCAATTCATAAATCTCTATTTATTAGATTTTATTATTCTTATAACAATGAATAGTTCTTCCAATTTTATAAATTTTTTTAACAAGACTTTATCAACCTAATTTTGATAATATTGAAGCCTGAATATAATGTCGGTGAAAGGTGAAAGGTTATGAAAACAACAACAATAACTCAGTGAAAGTTTCGCAAATAAGCCAGATTTTGGGATATCCAATAATACATAGTTTTATTTTTAACTAGTAGAAAGACAATTTCTAATAGACACACATAAAATATATACATATATGTATGTATGTATATAAAATATACATACACATATTAAAACCACAAAGTAATAATAATTAAAAATAAGATAAAAATAAAGTAGACAAAAATAGTGAAAAACCCGAAGGTTGTAGTTCCACAATATGTATATTCTGATGCAGTTGCTTTAAATTGAAACTGACAATTGCTTATTAGAAAGTAACTGGATTAGCAATTGCGAATTTTCCAAAATTTAATAACAAGCATAAAACTTAATATCATCAAATAAATCAACAAACAAAATTTGTTAACGCAGCTCGGTATACACGACTTACGTTTATGGGGCTTTCACCTAGATTAATTAAGATTTCACCCAAGTACAATAGTCTTGTCACACCTAATAGCCTGACCACCTCATGTCAACTTCAACAGAGGATTTTTGTAACAACGAATGATAATAAAGATGAAAATAATATCTCAAGTGATTAAATTAAGAATTACAAGAAACAAAAGAACACTTAGTCATAGAACATTCCTTATATGTGCAGCCACATTAAACCGTATTCTTAAGGAGTCATCCAACAAAAATCTGCTATAAATCACCAAGAACCCCACATATAGCAGCAGCAAAAAATCGCTCAATAGAGCATGCAATTGTTCACAAAAAGCACAAGAAACATAGTTGTCAGAATTAATCATTCAACTACTTATTTTTCCACACAAATATACAAAAACTCAGATACCAAAAAATCAATAAATCTCCGATCAATCTCATCTATGTTTATCTCTACCAGAAAAATGTTTATCTTCAACAATTCCAATATTCTTTAAGATTCTATCACACGTAGGATTTCTTCTTTCTACACTATCTTATCTTCCAAGTGTACTACATAATCCAAGATAGTGAAATCATATATCAAGTCAACTTACCTGTCATAAAAGATATACATAATCCAAATCAACTTCCTTATTACAAGAGGTATACCAAATATATCAAATATAAATAATGCCGAAAATAAAATATCTTAACAAATAGTAATAATAAAATATACATAAATAAATATGTATGAATAAAATATAAATAAGACAAACAATACAATTACAAAAATGAAACAAGTCATTACAAGAAAATATTTAAACTAAGTAAGAAAATGCTTATGCTAAATAACTAAGAAGGAAGTACTACATATTAAATATTTAGGTTAAATACAATACATAAGAGTTAAAGAAAAATGATTAAAAGATCTATAAGAAAAAGAAGAACCTCTCTATGTGAGATCTTTTGTCCTTATTATAGTACGCTAAAGTTTTTTATCAATTTTCATAATCTGGATAGGTTCCAGTAGAGTTATATTATTTTTTATCATCCCTCTTCAATTCTTCTTAAACTTTCCTTTTCTCGTTTTACAATCTCTAAGATAGGTATGAATGTCACCCTATTGCTATACGATGTCTAAAAATGAAAAACGAGTATTTTGTCAAATCTTGATTGATATTAAAGTTTCAGATGGCTATTCATCCAACATTTTGAGATGTGTGAATCCCAATGAATGCAAGATTTATGGAATGAAATGTCATGATTATCATGTATTTATACATCGATATCTTCCACTAGCTATATGTGGTTTATTAGGTAAAGAGGTCTGTTAAGCACTCATTGAGTTATGTACATATTTACGAGAGTTGTGTGCAAAAGTGTTGTGTTTGAATGATCTAGAGAGACTTGAGAAAACAATTTCATAAACACTTTGTAAGTTAGAGAAGATATTTTCTCCCTCGTTTTTTGAAATCGTATGTGAGAAATAAGGAACGTCTAGAAGAATCCATTTGCTGAAGCATATATTGTACAAGAGTGCATGCAATTTTGCTCAAGGTATTTACGTCATACTAGGACTAAGATGAATCGTGTTGGAAAAAGCTACAAAGGAAGTGATTATCAATTCCATCTGGATATTAAAGTTTTTTTCACGAACTGTTAGGCCTTTACTTAGAAAAACATATAAAGAGTTAAGCTTAACTGAATAGGCTCAAGCTACAACGTATGTGCTAGAGAGTTGTCAAGAAATCCAAGAGTATGCTGAGTAAGTGATCTAACTTTTAATTATTCATTTATATAATTTATTTTGTGGTATATAATATCAAGTACATATATATTCGTATTTTATTTATTTTTAATGTGAAGTATGCATAAAGAAAAATTCAAGAGAGAGGATCTTAAAAATGTGGATGGAAAACACCAACAAGAATTTTACCAATGGTTCAAAAATTTTGTAAGTAAATATATATACACATCTATAACTTTTATTATTATGATATAATTATTTTTAAATTTACATGTTTAATGATTATTACTCCTCCTCAGATAATTCAATTTCAAGCTGAAGGAAGTGACTTGGTTAATGATTAATTGTTGCATCTAGCATATGGTTTGATATACGAGTTTATCTTTATAAAAGCTTCCTCATCAGTGGTTAGAGGTTTAACACAAAGGAAAGAGATTTGCAATTGAAATCACAAAATAGCAGCATTCTTGTGAGAGGGGATGAGAATACAGGTAACTTGGATTATTTTGGTGTATTAACAGATACCATATAACTAAATTGTTCTAGAGAAAATAGTGTTACTTTATTTAAGGCTGATTGGTGGGATTTGAATCATAAAAGTGGATATAAAGTTGACAAATCTGGGTTTCCTATAATCAATATTACATGCAAGTTGAACACCAGTGAACCATATGTTTTAGCCTCACAAGTTAAGCAAGTTCATTATGTAAGAGACAATAAAGAGCCTAATTGACTAATTTGTTGTAAAGACAAAACTGTATGATTTGCATGATTTGCTTGATGAAGATGTAGATAAGTCATGCCAAGAAAATGAAGAGTTTGGTTTTACATAGCTAATTTGGAGAAGGATGATGATATGGTTTCATTAAATAGGTTTAGCTTAGTCACAACAACTGTTGAAGGAAATTCCTTAAATATTAATATCATAGGTGCTGAAGAAGATGATGAAACTGATTATGATGAGTGTACTTTTATTAACGATTATGAGATAAATCCAGTATGTTAAGATATATCTCATTATTTATTTCTGACATTTTTGATAATTGGATCTCCAAGACAATGTAAATTCAAATTCAAATTGATAAGTCAATTATAATACATATATTTTGGACTTAATATTTATTGATTTGTTAAATTGGTATTTATAAATTGAT
>JAOQMR010000004.1:27567356-27580481 GCA_027563865.1 Erythroxylum pelleterianum
GTTAGAAATACTGTATAGGTTAGGTTTTAAGTGAAATTGCTAAAGAAATTGAGAGGAAAAGAAAAAAACAAAGAAAGAAGAAAAGTTACAGAATCGGGTCGAACGTTGAAGATAATGAATAGTGCACAGTGATAAATAGTGAATAGTGTGAACAGTGCACAGTGATAAATAGTGTACAGTAATGAATAGTATATAGTGAATAGTGAACAGTGCCAGAAATACAGTATCCGTATGTATTTGTGAACAGTAATAATATTGGTGAACAGTAGTAATACATATTGTGAACAGTGGTAATACGTATTTATGAACAGTGGTAAGAAGAAACACACGACTTATTTATGTACATATAAACACACGACTTAAGATCAAAATTGACACTTAAGTTAGTAACTGTTTGGGCGGATCTTTGGAAGGTCAATAAGTACTTTTCTCTATTACAGAAGTTTTTTTTCAGAAAATGAGTATTTGACTGTAAAATAAAAAAATCACTTCTTTAATAGATATGACTTTTTTGGCAGCCAAAATACAGCTTTTCAAAAGGCTCAAATTTGAAGCTTTTCAAAAAAGCCTCTTAAATGACTTTTTTGGATAGATTTTTCAAATTATTTAATGAGCCTATTTTTTAGTTAATTTTGTCCTTATGTTTTACACAAAATTCTTACAATACTCACAAACTCATCTTTACGTTTATCTTGCAAACCCATTATTTGACTTTTTAAATATGTTTTAATATTTATTTTTATATTAGTTTTACTTATATCATAATCCATATAAAAAAATTTGATTAGATACATTTTCATTTATGTTTCATATGGTTTAAAATTATATAATAATTAATATATTGTGCTTTGCATATTGTTTAATATACTTTGAATAATATTTATATGCATAACTAATTTTATTACAAAATAAAATATAATTAAAATTAAAAGTACTTTTTATTTTTATTTTGCTAAACAATCTATCGTATGAAGCTCTTTTTTAAACGACAGTCAAATAGTCAATTGACTTCTTAGAAAAATCCTTCTTTTAAAAGATCTATAGAAAAAAAATCTACTTGTATAAGCCCAACCAAAGAAAGGTTTAATAAGTCATCCGAGTTTAACTTAGACAGCCAATATAAACTTAAGACGTAGGACAAAGAACAACATTCTCCATTAATCCTGCCGGCTACTAATAATCTCTTCTCAGGTTCCCGACAAACCTTCGATGAACTCAACATTATAGGGTTTTTGACTAAGTTAATTTGATTAATGTATTATTAAATACCCTTAATTGAGCAACTGATTAGAAGAAGTCAACCACAAGCTTTATTGTTTTGCTTTGCCTAATCTGAAAAGTCCAATTGAAGCACTAATTTAAGATCAGTACTTTGTAACACTCCATTTGGAGAACAAAATAATTAATAAGCTTCCTTAAGGTTGTACAATGGAAGTATATATGTGTCCAATTACGCTTTAATCTTTAGTTTTTTGGCAACTAATAAGTGTTTTTAAGAGTAATAAGCAAGACTTAATCAAACTGCTCGGAATTGTTCCTTGCTCTTCGTCTCCTTCATTTTCATCTTCTTGTCCATGTCCAAAACATCCAAAACTTGACAACCATAAATACACATACCAACCTGAAACTATAAGCATCATCAAACCCTACAAGATTACAGAGAGGCAAAGGGTCAGAAAACATTATGGATTTACGTAGAAGTACTCTTCCTCTTTGTTCTCTTCTTCTTCTGGTTCTGGTTCTGGTTCTTCTTTCGAGCTTAGCTACTGCTCAACTCTCTCCTTCTTTCTATGACAAAGTGTGTCCCGGAGCTTTGCCTGTGATTAGAAGGGTTGTCGAAGCTGCAGTTGCCAAAGAACCGAGAATGGGTGCTTCGTTACTGCGTTTGCACTTCCATGACTGTTTTGTCAATGTAAATTTCGAGTTCTCTCATTCTTTCTGTGCTTGAATGTACATGGATTTTTAGAGTTTTTAAGTTTTTTTTTTGCTTGATCTTCTTCTTCTTCGCAGGGTTGTGATGCGTCTGTTCTCTTAGACCCTACTTCGACCATTGACAGTGAAAAGAATGCTCGCCCTAACGTCAACTCCATTAGAGGTTTCGAAGTCATCGACAAGATTAAAGCTGAGGTTGACAGAATTTGTGGACGTCCTGTAGTTTCTTGTGCAGATATCTTAGCTGTTGCTGCTCGTGATTCTGTATTCTCGGTACTGATAAATCTTTCCAGTTATCTTTTAGTTTATGTTTCTTGATGTTCCATGAAAATGTATGTGCGTGTGTGTGTGTGTTTGCAGCTTGGAGGACCAACATGGAGTGTCCGACTTGGTAGGAGAGACTCGACGACGGCGAGCAAAACCGCCGCGAATTCTGACCTCCCATCGCCTTTTGCAGACCTTCCTGAACTAATCAAGAACTTCAAAAAGAAAGGTCTTAACGAGAGAGACCTTGTTGTGCTCTCTGGAGCTCACACTCTAGGATTCGCCAAGTGCGGCGTCTTCAAGAACCGAATCCGAAATGACACCAACATCGACCGTCAATTCGCACTTGAACGTAGAAGAACATGTCCGGTGTCTGGAGGTGACCAGAATCTTTCTCCTCTGAGCCCGAATCCTGCGAGCTTCGACGTCGATTACTTCACCAACTTGTTGAAGAAAAAAGGGCTTCTTCACTCCGATCAGGCACTTGTTAGTGGCGGCTTTACCGACGGACTTGTGAAGCTATATGGCTCCAACTATGAAGCTTTCTGGGCTGATTTTGCTAGTTCCATGATTAAGATGGGAAACATCTCGCCGTTGACCGGAAAACAAGGCCAAATTCGTTGCAATTGTCGGAGACTGAACAAGTAAAGTGATTGGCCTGGATTAGTACATGACATTGTGGAATATTGTCTTGGATTCGTTGAATTGTGTGCAGATATTCATTTTCAAGTGTGTCATAAGATATTGGTCTTGTTTTTAACCCTAAGATGGTATATGTTAGTTCCTATTCGTTGTTCAATTTATGTATTGTGATGATTGTTATTGAGTTGTGAACTTGTGATGCTTAAAAGTTGAAGTTGGTGACTTTGTTCGATTTCGAGCTTGTATGACAATGGATTAAAAAATATTGATTAAAGATAAAACAGATACAAAATTTGAGGAGACAAAAGTCTCACCCGTCAACTAAAAACGACACCGTTACACTCAAATAAACCGATCCTCCGTAAACGGCAACGTTCCCATGTACAAATTAAACCTATCGTTGAGATCAAAATGGAAAAACAAAATCTCAATTCTCATAATCCTCCTTCGAACTTTTCCATATTACGGTTGAAGCATTTGCGATCTCCATCCTCTTAAGGTAGGACTTTTTATGCATATAAGAAGGTTAAAATATTTGAATGTTTTCAAGATTGAATTGAAAATTATACCAGTAAAACAAGAGATTTAACATTTAAAAGATTAAACTGGTATTAAGCTGTAATAAAATTTGTTAACGATCGAATAAAATTAAAGAATTTAAAAAATGATTGTTCTTACTTATCGAAAAATTTAAAGTATGATTAAGAAAGAGATTATTAAATAAAAATTAATTGATTTATTTTAATTTATAAATACTAATTAGTTCACGAAAATTGATAAATTAATTAATAAACTGATCTGTTTTTAACCACAAAAATTATTAAACTAAATTTAACAAAAAATTTAAAAATTTGACAAATTCAAAATTTTCGGTCCAATTTTTAAAATATTAAAATATTTACTTTTAGTTAAAAAATAAACTAATATTATTCTTAACAAATCATCATCATTTGAAAAAATTGTTATATTTTAATATTATTCTTAATAAATATGATAAAAATATCATTTTGATCAACTAAATAAAGTTAAAATGAGTCATGAAATTTTTGCTCAATTTAAAATTTAGTTAAAATAGAATTTTGTCAAATCAAATGTTATACATTCCTTAATTTCAAGAAAAAAAATGTTTTCATGCTTTAAAACTCAATGTTTAATTACTAATTATTTTTTCATAAATTATGCATTAGGATAATTAAGATTCATTAAGACTAATTTTATAAGAGCTTGATTTTTTCTCTTTTTTTAATTAAAATATTTTGAAAGATATAAGTCACTATAAGAAAAACAAAAATTACCAACAGAAAATTACTTACGGAAAAGAAACCATTGTAAATTACTGAATTTCCGTCAGAAAAAATTTTGTTTAGCAACAGTAGCAATATCCATCACTAAATACGAAGGGAAATCAATTTACGACGGAATTTAGTGACATAATCAAATGCTCGTCGACTAATAAGGCGAAAATTATTGACGGAATAATAAATTTGTCACTAATTTTTTCATTTTAATTTTAATTTTAAATTTCAATCTATATTAAATAGATTTGAAAAGTATGATTACACTTTTTTTCATCAATATTATTATTTTCAATAATTTTAAATTATTTAAATATTGAATTTAAAACTAATAAGAACTTAAAAACAAAAATTAGTCAAATAGAATTTAGCTAAATATATGAATCTATTTTTAATAAAAATTCTTAATTGTTTTTAAAAAATCTTATTCAATATAAATACATATTTTAAGAATTAATTCATAGTCGGAAACTGCTATCTGTTGGCCGTAAAACCATGGGACTCGCAAAAACGAGTTGAAGCCCACTGGAAAACCATGAAAAACTAAAACAAGAGAAAACCATGGAAGAAGGTGACTGCTCTGTTTCATTCCATTCAAGTTTCGATATAAACATGACAAGGAGCTGGGATCAATTACAGAATCTAAGGAAGATCATCAATCTTCATCATCATTCTCAACATTATGTGGAAGTACCGTTTGTTGAGAAGATCATCATCAAGATGCTTCTCAACCTCCTCCAACAAGGCTCTTCGTTGGTGGGACCACGTGTTTCCTGCTCCTAAGGACCCTATCTCTGGCGTAACAGAGGCCTTTCTTGCTGACACTTGCCCCAGGAAAATTAACCTTGGCGTGGTATGCTTTTTTTTTTTCCCTTCTTCTTCACGACCCATCATTGGCATTACTCTGTAATGGGTTAAAGTTGTGTTCTTTGGTTAGGTTAATGATCTTAGCAAAAGATTTTGACTTTATTGATTGGGAAAAGAAATGCTTTTGATTTTCTTTTCGTATGATAAATTTCTAGGGAGCTTATAGGGATGATGAAGGGAAACCTGTTGTATTACAATGTGTTCGAGAGGCTGAAGCTAAGATTTCAGGTTGCAACTTCCTGTAAGTTTCACTTGCTGCTAATTCAGTTCGTTCAATTGATCTCTTTAGTGCAATAGCTAAGCATTGAACGAATTAGGGTTGAAGTTTGATTTCCCATTTTGAATTTGATTGTTGATAACTTAGCAGAAACCATAATTGCTGAGAACTCAACTTCTTTAAGGAATAATTTTCAGGGAGTCTGTTTTTTCTAAAGTAAGTTTGAAATTGGTCGAGGAAAGTGTCAAATTGGTCTATGGGAAGGATTCAGAAGCTGTTAAAGAAGGTAGCTATGCCGGAATCCAGGCAATCTCTGGAACCGGGGCATGTCGTCTATTTGCTGAATTCCAAAGGCGCTTTTATCCTGGATCTCAAATATATTTACCTGATCCAACTTGGTCAAAGTGAGTTCTTTTACAATCCATTCTGTTCCTTCATAGGCTTATTTTGAATAATGTACATTGAGGATTGTATGAAACAAATATAGCAGAAGTGCCTATGTTCATCCTTCTGTATTGACTTCAAATCTTATACAATGCACAGCCATCACAATATATGGAGGGATGCCCAAGTTCCACGGAGAAATTATCACTACTATGATTGGAATGCAAAGGGCTTAAACTTTTCTGTTCTAATAGATGATATTAAGGTAAGACGGTCTGCTTCAATTTCTTGTCACATTAATAGCCTCAAGGTATAAACACTTCCTATGTGAGGATGAAAAGTTGCCTGCAGAAATTGTATGTCGAACATAACTTAACCTTTCTAAAATTTTCTTTCTTCTGAAGGTTGAGATGTATCTCCATTTGATTCCTGTTCTTTTAATGATTCTTCTGGTGCTCGGTATTAGAGGTTTCTGAGTCACAATGATGCTCGATTCATGTTGTTCAACCAGTATAGTTAACTGACAATACGGATTCATGGATCACTGCAATCAGTTTGTTTGTTATGTGTTTTGTAGAATGCCCCTGATGGTTCTTTCTTCTTACTCCACCCTTGTGCTCACAATCCTACTGGTGTCGACCCTACGGAGAAACAATGGAGAGAAATTTCGTATTGGTTCAAGGTAAGTATTGACAGATAATTGCATTTGCAGCACTTTCCTGGTGCGTTTTATTATCAGTTTAATTTACATCTTGTTATAATAAATGTATAGGTAAAGAATCACTTTCCCTTCTTTGACACGGCCTATCAAGGATTTGCAAGTGGAGACCTTGATCATGATGCACAATCGATCAGGATTTTTCTTGAAGATGGACACTGGATTGGTTGTGCGCAATCATTCTCCAAAAACATGGGACTATATGGACACCGAGTTGGCTGTCTTAGGTGGGATCTTAGTGTGAACTTTGGTTTCAAGTGCATTTATGAATATGGTTGTGCAGAGGTTAAAACATAAAAAAGGGAATTGAGTAATTGAATTCCTCATTAGCAGGTGGAAGCATAACATTGAAAATAAAATTCAGAAGGAATGTTAACTATGGAGTTCTTTTCTATTGGTGAGATATGTACATGCTCCGAGTTCTTTTGAGCTCATGCCTTCCTTATTTTTTCTTCAGTATCCTCTGTGCTGATACCGAAAAGGCAGCTGCCATTAAAAGCCAATTAGAGAAGATTGCCAGAGCAATGTATGGAAGTCCTCCTGTCCATGGTATATTACTGGTATCTAGTATTTTGGGTGACCCGAGCATAAAAAGACTTTGGGAAAAAGAGGTGAAGGTAGGACGTAGGAACTTTTAAGTACTTAAATTTCTCTTCTTTTTTTTTTCCTTTTAGTTTTTCATCAATGTACAGTGATAATTCTGATTGTAACTGCAACAATAGGTCATGGTAGATCGCATTCAAAGAATGCGGACAACTCTGCTAGAAAGCCTTACGAAACTGGGTTCTTCTCACGATTGGGAGCACATAAAGGACCAGGTTGGTAGTTTAGTGCAAATCTGAGTTTTCAAATGTATTGAACCACGTTTGGAGAAGGAAACATAAAGTTAAAGAAGTGGAACAAAGCTGATGGCTTTAGCAACTAAATTGCAAATGTGCAGGTTGGGATGTTTTGCTACTCTGGGTTAACCCCTGAACAGGTCAATCGTCTTAGGGCAGAATTCAGCATATACATGACTCGTGATGGTCGAATGAGGTAATTTGGTTGCAGAAAGTATTCATATTACTTGATAGAACCTTACAGCAACTACATGAATAAATTCTAATTTTTTATGTATTTACATGTGCAGTATGGCAGGTGTTACTACAGGGAATGTGAGTTACTTGGCAAATGCACTACATGAAGTTACCAAAGTATAGATTCTTTCGTGAAATTAACTTGCAAAATAGGAAATCTAAACGAAGGAAGACCTCGTCATTGTTGTGATTATACTGTTTCAGATTTTAGTTTATACATTACATCAGACCTTTTCTCTAGATCCTAACATCCAAAATCATTAGTAGAGCTTCCATCAGAATGTAAACACTAAATATATCCTCCGGGACCAATGCGCACTTGACCTTGTACTATGTCCATATCAGCAAGATAGCTTAGGTAAATGAGGGAGTGCAGAAGACAGAATGGAGGGCATTTCCAGATTTCTTCCTGAAGTGTCTGTCCTTAAGATCAGCAAGAGAGCTTTGAGTACATAATTTGTGACAAATTATGGCCGACGATCACAAGGAATGGCCGAGAAACACACGCCAACTCACTATCAACAAAACTGCCGACAAGTTGAGCAATGAAGTGTTTGGCTGTTGGATATCATTTTCAGTACAGTATCTTCCTTCTGGTAAGGTTCTCTTCTCTGGACTTGTGTCAATTAATGACATCGAAAGGACCAGGAAAAGAGAAACCTTTTTCTGTGTCACATCTACTTTGTCTCTTTGCTTTTTTAGTCTTTAGCTATTGGGAATATTAGGTGATGATTGATTCAGCCCCAGTGCCATGACCAATGAGGTGTTTGTACAGAAAAACTGTGACTTTCAGAGTACAAAACAACATCTTTGAACGAATTATACATTAACTCCTTTAGTACATTACTGGTTTTATTATGTTCTAGTTGAATGGCATTAGTCAATGAATCATGGAAGTTGGTGATGTTCCAAGACAAGATGCTTAGTGAATTTGGTAGATTGACAATTGGTTAATCAAGTAAATAGTTGGCATGTAAGGTTGCAATGGACGGTCCAAATCTAGAGTCTGATTGGGTTTGAGTGGCTTGAAACCCGATTAAAACGATGTTATTTTGATAAATTGGTTCTTTAGCAATTGAACAAAATGACGTGATTTGAGTTTCGGGTCAAGCCGAGCCGAGCCGAGATGCCAACTCTATCAGTACTCCCTTCAATTTTTTATTTTACAGAAATTATTTCTCTTATATATCGGTTAGAAATAAAACAAGAAATACACATGATATCAATATCACAATTAGATTAATTAAATATTTGTTTAAATAATTATCAAATTCAGTTCTTAAATCAAATTGAATTGATTAAATTTGATCAAAATTAATAATTCATAGGTTAATTAAAAAAATTGAAAAAATAAAAAAAGTTTCTTTTAAAAAATATATAATTTAAATACTCTTCTAAAATTTCATAGAAGTTTAAAACTTTTCTAAAACTCCTTGGCTTGAATTATTGTACTCACTGGTTTTTTTCCCCCCTCAACCTGTACAACAGATAAGATTCTGATTTGTTTTTGTCTCCTGCCTTTTTGGACTAAGAAATCTGAGACACTCAGTTTCTAAAAGCCATACAATAATGGATGTTAATTTAGGTAGAGATGGACAGAAACTAAACATTCATATCTGAATCTGCATTCAATAAGCAGTAGTTGAATCATCTGATTAATTTATTTTCTGTGCAGCAACTTAGAACTTTCCCTTTTCTGAAAGATCGGGTACACTTTCAAATCTGTTTTTGGTAACCAAATAGATTCCCAATAGAGCAGCTGCAGAATTATCAGGATATGAAACTGCACTCATCTTTCCTCTTTTGCATTAAATAATCACTCAGGGAATGAAAGTGACAGAGATCAAACTAGTAACTGAGTTTCAACAATGTTTTCCAGGATTTCCACAATGTTTTCAAGTAAATTTCCATGAAAATTTGAGCGGATAACTTTTTCAGATATTAATGATAAGATCCGACATTGTTAAAGAAAGCTGTCACAAAAGATTTAAAAAGTCTTGGTATCTCTGATATTATTTTGAGCTAAACAGATTACAGAGCAGTTCAAGCAGGATAAGATCAGCAGAGAATAAGATAAACAAGAACATGTATATGATTTCTAAGCTAGATTCAGAGATATTCCATACATATCAGACTACAAGGAATAGTCTCTTGATCATGAAGAAGATGCGGTGAGCACAGGATCATCAAATCCCACCACCGTTTTTCCCTCTATTAACACAGAAGCATAAAGTTGAAGTAGGTGATCCAAAAGAAGGATGTTCATGATCATATGGTCCAGAATCAAACGACGTTCCACTAGATGAGACGAAGGAAGAAGATGATGAAGCAGATGATGGAGTTGGTGACAGAGATGTCCAATCTGAACCAGGAAAAGTGGAGGCTTTTGATTTCCTGAGACTGATTCTCTGAAACAGCATCTGAAAAAGATGAGATCTTGAGTGCTTGGTGTTTCTGATGTGATGATGATGATGAGCCTTTCCGGTGTTGGAATAGAAGGAGGGTGGTGGGGTTAGAGGAGGGATTGAGTTCTCACAGAACTTATGGTACTTTGGAGTTCCAGGCTCAGACTCCCAAACGAATGGAACTGAACCTGAAACTCCACCATAATACACTCTGGAAGATGGATTAGCTAGGGAGTTTTCTTTGGACAAAATCCTGGAGAAGAACTTGTCACCTTCCTGAATTCTGAAAGATTTCTGAGGAAGCTCAGGACTTCCTGTTGCAGCAAACATCTTGGAAAGCAGTAGATCCTGGAGGTTTTGAAGTTTATCAGACTTTACTAGCTTAGGAAGAAGAAGACTAATGGAGGCTGATGCTAATCTGGGGATTATATATACCATGAAGATTAAAGAATTAGCAGTTGGTTTGAAGCTTATGTAATGAATAGAGACTAAGAAATATGTATACACAGATTAGTTAATGACTTGAAGATCTGTGTCTAAGGATGGTGTCCCACACCAGAGCTTTAATGGCAAAAGAAACATGCTTTAGATTTTATAATATATATATAGATATAGATATATGCATCTACATGTTTGTTGACCACATCAAGTTGATAAGAATTCTTACAAAAAAAAATTTAAATCATTGATGCAATAATACAAAAAATAATAAAAAAAAATATAAAAAAAAACTTAACAACTTGAAGATTTGTGTTAATTTGAAAGCAATTAGTCGAGTTCGGATTCAATGAAACCAGTTCGAAACCCAATTTAAAAGATTTAATGATTCAAATCTCACTCTAAAATAATAAGTTTAAATTTAATGATCAAAACAACATCATTTTGATACGTAAATTTAAGAAATCCAAAACTAAAATAACGCAATTTTGATTAATTACACTAAAACGATATTATTTTAGATACTAATTAAGTAAAATTTGCAACTTTAGCTTTCTCTTAAATAAATGTCTTAGTTGCCTGAATTGGCTCAATTTATTAAAGACTCGTTCATCACACAAAGATATGAAAGTGACATTCCATTATTAAAAATGTGTATCTCAGTATCACCAAGGTGACGTTTCATATGTAATGTCAATGAAATAACAATTAAAAACTTTGAAAATTTTACTAATTATTGAAAAATGTTAAAATTTTCAAAAGATCAAATTATTAAAATTTAAAATTTTTAAATGAATTATACCATCAAATTCAAAATCTCTTGAAATTATGCAAATATTAACTTAAAAATTAATTCCGAACCATCTCTCTGCTAGTTAAGAATTGTAAAATATCGAGTTTTTGTTAAATTTAAGGTTGTGTATCTATGGACCTTCTCATATTCTATATCATATAGGACTAATACAAATAAAAGTATGTAAGCATGTGTTACTTTCCTTTACATTATATGACTGTATGATTCACACATCCTTGAGTGTTTGAATAATTTGTAAAGCATGATACACACCCTTGCAACTTAATTTCAAAGATGGATTCAAGATGACTAATAAAGCGGAACACTTAATTTTAAATTATTAATTTGTTTGAAATTTTTTATTTATGAACTAATCAAGTTTTATAAGGTCGCAAAATATTAAAAAAAATGTATAATTTTAAGTTAGCATTACAAGAATATTAAAGCTTATACGTCCCGTTTGGTTATTGGCTGATCGGTTAAAAGATAGCCGGTTGAATAAATTTAGCTAATTGACTTTGTTAACCAACTGTTTTTAGTGTTTGGTAATCAGTTGATTGAGTTAGCTGATTGAATCCAATCAGCTGATTTTTAAAAAGCTCACGAGAAGTTATGTTTTACTTCAGCTTATTATAAATGACAGACTGTACCCTCATACATTTATGTTCCTTTCCTTCATCAACTCAACTTACATGAACACCTGCTTTTAAGTTTTTATCATTCATTATTTAGCTAGTTAAAAACACACACAACAAGAAAACAACAATAAAACTATTTAAGAACCTTTCTCTTTGGAGTTAAAAAAGTATAATTTTGATCTCAATTTATTATTATTATTATTGTTATCATTATTATTATTAGTTTTATGTTTTTTATCAAAATTATAAACTTAATTTGTGTAAAATTAAAAATATAAATTCTAATTTTTTATAAGAATATTTAATGACATACTATTTTTTTAAAAAATTATGCTCTTATAAGTCATTTTACATGTCAACAACTAATGTTAAATAACTAATTTTACCAAATATCTTTAATAAATAATTAATATTATTTTTAGTTAAATCAATTAATATAATTAGCTATTAGTTAACCGCTAATAAAAATTAACTATTAGCTAATATAATTTGTTGCTCGTCAAACAGGTTCGAAACCTTTCTTTATTGAGAAGTACTTGAAAGTTGGAACCTTACCATGCTCATTACTCATTTTTCTGACAGGTAGAGTAATGTTGGAGCTTTAAGTCTTTGACAGCTAACTAACGTTGTATTCAAACCGGCTCCCCAACATCTCTTGGTATAACCACTTGCCAGTCACTAGTGCCCACTGAACTTGATAATCATCATTCTTATGGATGGCAATTTGGTAGGCCGGGTTCAGATCCAAACCCATTTTAAGTCGGGACTAATGTCGGGTTAAGAGAGAGTATATCTTCTGCTTCTATAATTCTGTTCCTTCTGTGTTTAAATATATTCATTCATCCAATTTATTGTAACAAATAAATAGATGAGCTTGAAAATCAGAAATACAGAGTAACAAGAACAGAAGATCTATTCCCGGTCTGAGCTAAGATGGCATCCCTAATCATATTGTTTCCCCGTGTCAAAGCCTATGAACTGGAATGGTTTTTCTCGTGTTAGTTGTGATTTACATCCCATTTGGCCTATAAAAAGACATAGTGTCGCACTCTCATCAACTACCCAAAAACCGAACTATGAAGCTTAAGCCCCACCAGAACGATTCAGCTTGAAGCCAACTCTGAAATTTATTTATTTTTAATTTAATTTTTTTTTGCTTTTTTTTTTGGATAAATCAGTAATTAAATTAACAATAAAAGAAAGTAAATACAATCCTTAAGAGAGTAAGGATACTCTTCTCAAACAAAAGGAGAAGAAAACTCCTCGACAACTAAAAACTCCACGTAAACTGAGATGGCACTACTATAAAAGCAAAGCTGGACATGAACCCCTAAGAGTCCAACGTGTAAGTATTTGTAAGTGACAAGGCGACTTGTAGGTTGTACAAGTCGACTTGTACGCTTTCAGTCCCGACAAGTCGCCTTGTACAAGTGACAAGTCGACTTGTTGATCGACG
>JAOQMR010000004.1:27580987-27593308 GCA_027563865.1 Erythroxylum pelleterianum
TGACGATGGATGGGAGAATTGGGATATTGTTTATTGTTCTGTTGGGTGCTGGTTGGGGTTGTACTGCTAGGTTCGTAGTTTATCGGATCTCTACTGAAAGATCAGTGAACCACGGTACGGCAGGTAATTGTTCTTCCACAAAAGTTGCAATCTCTCTGGCTTTTGTTTTGAATTTATTAGATTATTGGTGTTCAAACTATGTTTAATTGCTCTGCATCTTGTGATCCTGATTGACCCTATTACATAGATGAATAACATGCGGTTTCAATTGGGAAACTTTTAGGTTCTGGGTCGCCAAAATTTTAGTCAATAATGCACTGGGTGTGATCCTCTGTGCTATGAACTTGTCATATTCTCAATTCTGCAAAACGTTTATTGTAGCTAAAGGATTGGTTTAATCGAGGAGTATTTAACAAACTATTCTCAACCTAATAATGTTTCATCTTCCAGGTTCAGTCATGCAAGAAAGTGAAGGGCAGTATTCAGGTGAAGTTATCAAAAATAATCAAGTCTGCACATTGTGTGAGGAGTTTGCTACCCAGGCACTGGATTATCTAGCCAATAATAAAACCGAGAATGAAGTTCTGGAAATTCTCCGTGCAACTTGTTCTCGGGTTCTGACTTTCAAAGAAAAGGTACTACTTTAGTTTTTTAACCTGGTGCGATTCCTAATTGTGTAATTCATTATGTTCAAAATTGCTGCAATGCAGAACAGACTCCCTTTAACAAATTGCTATTTCATGAACTTCTGATTTTGACATAGAAACAAGCTTGATAGATTTTTGTTGGTTCGGGACTGATAAATGGGGATTATCATTTGTGTAAAGAGTTTAGTTGAAATGCCAGTTATTAACATTTCTTTTATCTGCCTCAAACATGCACAAATTACCGTTTTTCATTTGCTTGGAAGATGCATTTGGATGGCTAAAAACATTGGGAGTTTCATGCAATGCTGTTATTGATGGTGTACCTGCAGATAATATTGTCAAAAATGTTTGGAGATCACTATCTACAGTTTTCCCGTTCTCTTTATTCCTTTAGTGTTCAAGTTATAAATGTTTAATGGTTTGGTTGACAGTGCATCACTTTGGTGGACTACTATGCTCCTCTCTTCTTTTCGGAGGTTTCTTCCTTACAACCTGAAGCTTTCTGCAGAAAAGTCAATCTTTGCCAAGAAATGGTAACCCTTTCCTCACAACTCAAGGAAGATAGCTGCGCACTCTGCCACACCACTGTTTCAAACATACTGGTCAAACTGAAAGATCCTGATACTCAGGTCTGTGTTGGACATTTGACTAGTCAAAGGGAGAAGCTTTGCAGCTCTTGTGCATTATGATTCTGCTATTTTCTGTGAAGTTCTTGTTAATGTTTTAAAATAGCTGTCATGGTCAAATATCATAATCATTTCATCACTCAACACGTTTTTCTGGTTACTGACTAGGCCACTTACGCTCTTTCCCGTTTTTGCTCCAGTTGGATATACTTGAGGTGCTTTTGAAGGCATGCAATTCGATGGACAAATATGCACAAAAGGTAAGACCTTAAACTTTATATGTCTGCTGAATGTGAGGAGCTGAGTGTAAGGACAGGCTACTTGTTTCGTGTTGTTTAGTAAAATGACCTCATCCTATTGATGACCCGTTGGTAGTAGATCGCATTATTGCTTGTAGGACATGAAAGTAAAATTTGGATAGCAAATCAGAAGAGCACTGTTCGTGAGCTTGGAAGTGAAGAACGGAAAGAAATTAAACTATTGTTCCTCTCAGTACTTTTCGTCTAAAAATGGCAATATTCGCTTTTTGCAGTGCAAGAGGTTGGTGTTCGAGTATGGTCCTCTCTTCCTTGCCAATGCCGAGAAATTTCTAGAGCAAACAGACGTATGCGCCATGTTACATGCCTGTAATCAAACATCGGTTTTGCAACGGGCTGATTCTTGATCATTGTGATTACACCAATACTCTGCAGGAAGGCTATTATCACATAGTATTGTTACGAATGTATGATATGGAAACTATAACGTTCTCCTGCAGTTTCTATTTGTAATTATGTTGTGTTGTAATCTAAGAATTACTCATTATTTGATCCTCAATTAACAGAAACATTGATAAGGGTAATCAAACAGTGGTTTCTTAGTTTCCTTGGTTATGGATGACGTTTTTATCCTGATTCTCACAGCTAGTTAAGACATGGAAACCAATCTTCCAAGTTACAGTGAACTGTTTCAACTGTAATACTGTAATAAAAAGTATCTTTTCTGCTCCTTGAAGAAGGTAAACACCATATAAAGTGTAATAACTAACATCAATTTTGTGTACATGCCCACACAAAAAAAAATGCCTTTGATTAGTTCTAACAAAATAACATCATTTTGACAGTTGGGTTAGTTACTGAACTGACCTTTTTGTACACAAAGTTGATGCCTTTGATTAGTTGTAACAAAATAACATCATTTTGACAGTTGGGTTAGTTACTGAACTGACCTTAGGGTCCTCATAATTTAATGTATTCAGCTACCATGTTGGTCAAAGGTCCAACCTTTAGCTAATAGCTGCCAAGTTGGTCAGAGGTTCAGCCTTATGGCCCTGTCTGACTATGAAATTGATCTTTCTTTGCAAGCAAGAGGCAGATGAAACCATACCTCAAGTCGGACAAACAAAGAAGTCTTGATCATCAAGTGGGAGAAAAAGAGAAGTCTTGATCATCATATACTGATCAGACACATGTATGGTTCCTACAAGTCAGGTACTTCCAGACACAGAATCTCCAGGGAGGTCAACGTCCAGTTACTTCTCAGATTGTGTTTGTCCAGGTGTCAGATTCCCTCTGGCTTATGGACCGGAGGAAGAGGGAATCTATGACATGCCTAGCAACCGACCAGATGGATCGTTAGAGCTTCCCCCTGAACATGACAATTATTTCTTGATATTTATGCAAAATTCTGAATTATTAAAATCCAGACTTATATGATAATGAAGGTCCTAGAAGAGGAATACTTAGTGGAGGATGTTGAGGTAGTTGGGGACATTAATAAGATGTTAGGTATAGTTTAGCCATACAATTACATATTAGAAAGCAACAAGGTGGCAGTTCCTCCTATTATCTGGATTTTGTTGAATAATACCATTTTAAACTCTTAGATTAGGTATGAAACCATTTTAAGTCTATGATGGGATAGATTACTATGGTTTAATTATTTTTTAAAATAATTTTAAAATTAGATATAAATTTTAATTTTAAAAAATATATATAATTTTTCTATAATTTTAGAATTAATTTTAAAAGATAATTAAACCATAGTAATCTATTAAAATTTTATTTTTTACAATTCTTAAATTATCTTTTTACATTTCTTTCATAAAATAACAATAATATATATATAATATGAATATTATAAGTACACCAATTAAATGTTGTTGATATAATAATTTAATATAAAATTTAAATTTTATTTAAATCAATTAAATTTGACCTTAATTAATAATTAAATATAATTTAATTAGTTTATATTGAATTTGATATTTGATTAATTTTTAAATAAAATTTTATACTAATTAGTTTATATCTAATTAATTCTTTTTAATAAAATTTCAAAGAGATAAATTTTTAAGAATTGTAATTTTTATAATATTTAAATTTATTATAAGAAGTAGCAGAACTTGAGGCCCCGAGACTCTCCAGGTAGTTACAAAGGTTGCTTCTCTCTCTTAAAGGTCTCCTCCTACTCGTTGGGATTATTCTCTCAAGAAGAGATCTTTCGTTATTTGGTTATCTCAGTTGATTCGTAAGTTTGGAAAGCTTGAATCTTTTTTGTGTTTTTAGTTTTTCCAGCAACGTCTGCCTTGTTGCGAAGATCTTTGTTTACGTTTTTGTTCGTTTCATTTCTTTTCCCCGTTCGGAATTGTCAAGGTTTGGCTGTTTCTGCCTTGCGTGATTGGTTTTGAGTATAAGAGCGTGTTGATATAGATGTTGTTGAGGCTTAAGTAACTCCTGTTTTCAGATCTTTGATTTGCCGTTGGTTTCTTTGTTCTGGTTTTTCTGTATCATGTGTGCGTATTTCGTATCAACCCGTTTCGCCTGGTGTTATGTTGAATGTTTGATGGATTTTTTGTTATTGCAATCTTTGGTATTTGAATTGCCTATTTTGGTTTCTTAAATTCGTTATTTTCTCTGGGTTTGGTCCTCCAACTGTTTGTAAAAATGTCTTTTGTTTGTGTTGCAGTTGTTTCTCTTATTTTAGTTCCATCTAAGGATGTTGTTGTGTTCAAACTCTTATCTTCTGTTCATCGTAATTGCTTCTGCTTTATCTCCTGTCAGGCGAGTGGGAAGCTCATATAGTTGAAGGTGTTACAGCGTTATCACGGTGTTGTCTGCCTACTTCATTGGTCTTCAGTTGATCAATAGGGACCAGGGAATGCGGAAAGATGTACTTAAAGTTCAACAGATCTGTCGCTGAGGTTGATGAGGTCATAGCCCAAATTGGGGTGCCCTCATATCTACTCTATGCGACCGTCCAATTAACTTATAGTCTATTCAGATTCTGTTCTCAGATACCCAGCGTGCCTAGATACACAAGAGCTTATCTAATATCAGAATATGTTGTCTGTGAAGATGGTTGAGATTTTGACTTCTTGAGAGTGGTTCCTGTCTTGTTTAATACCTACAGGGGATATTTAGGAATAGCAGGCCTGATACTAAATCTTGTCACTGTGTAAAGATTGCAGCTTGGAATGGAAAATAAAGGGAATGTGTTGCTGCATAGGTATGAACTAGGGAAATTACTGGGCCAAGGAACTTTTGCCAAGGTTCATCATGCTAGGAATCTTCAAACTGGGATAAGTGTGGCGATCAAGATCATAGATAAAGAGAAAGTGATTAAGGTCGGTATGATTGAGCAAATTAAGCGAGAAATTTCTGTGATGAGACTGATTAGACATCCAAATGTGGCCGAGCTTTATGAGGTGATGGCTACCAAAACCAAGATTTATTTTGTTATGGAATATGTTAGAGGGGGTGAGCTCTTCAACAAGGTAGCTAAGGGAAAGCTCAAGGAAGATGATGCGAGGAAATATTTTCAACAGCTTATGAGTGCCATTGATTACTGCCATAGTAGAGGAGTCTGCCATCGTGATCTGAAACCGGAAAACCTACTCCTAGATGAGAATGGAAATTTAAAGGTTTCAGATTTCGGATTAAGTGCCCTTGTGGAGTCTAAACGACAAGATGGATTACTTCATACAACCTGTGGAACACCAGCTTATGTTGCTCCTGAAGTGATTAACAGAAAAGGGTATGATGGAGCCAAAGCTGACATTTGGTCTTGTGGGGTAATCTTATTTGTTCTGCTGGCTGGTTATCTTCCTTTCTATGATTCAAATTTAATGGGGATGTACAGAAAGATTGGGAAGGGAGAATTTAAGTTCCCAAATTGGTTTGCACCAGAAGTACGGAAGCTTCTGTCGAAAATCCTGGATCCAAACCCGAGCACCAGGATATCTATGCTCAAAATCATGGAAAATTCTTGGTTCCGAAAGGGTTTAGAATGCAAACCAAAAATTACTGAAACACAAGTCATAGAACTGCCTCCCTTGGATTGTGATTCTGTATTTAATGTGAATGATAATATCTGCAATGTTCCAGATTCGAAACAAGAGTGTACTAGACTTGGTAACCTGAATGCTTTTGATATCATCTCCTATTCTGCAGGCTTCGATTTGTCTGGTTTATTTGAGGAGAAAGAACGAAAGAAAGAAGTGCGATTTACATCGAACAAGCCTGCCTCTACAATCCGATCCAAGCTCGAAGATGTTGCCAAGCGATTGAGGTTGAAAATAAAGAAGCAGGATGCAGGTTTGCTGAAATTGGAAGGATCAAAGGAAGGACGGAAAGGGCTACTTGGCATTGATACTGAAATCTTTGAGATAACTCCTTGTTTCCATCTGGTAGAAATGAAGAAGTCAAATGGAGATACAATGGAGTATCAGAAGGTATTAAAGCAAGAGATTAGGCCTGCACTCAAAGACATTGTTTGGACTTGGCAAGGGGAACAACAGCCTGAGCAAAGGCAGCTCCTGCAACAAGAAGAGCAAAAGGAACTACAATCACAGTAAAGCAAATGCTGCAAGTTGTGCAACATGAAGATTTGAAAGAAGTTGGTCTCTATGTGGTTAAAAGTTTGTTATTAAGATATGCTCATATATGTTTTTGTGTTACATGCCATGTGCAATTAGTTTTTCAATTTACAGGAGTCTAAGATGTGTTACCTAAGCAAGTCTTGAAAATCTTCTACTTGCACAATAATCATGCTACCATCTAGGAATGACAATGAGTTGAATCAAGCCTCTCCAAACAAAAACTCAAAATGATTATTTTTCATAATTTTGAAATTCATATTATATATGAATTATTTTTTATGAACCAAGCAACTGATCCAACTTTATCGTCGTAGGTTGAACCTAAAATAATGTCATTTTTACGAACTGACTTGGACTGATTCAACTATCGATATCTAAACTTGCACTTGGCTTTTGGTTGACCTTGAAGTTCCCTTCTTTAGGACAAAATGCTCCCTAACAAAACAGACCAAACAAAAGCAAAATTAAAAGACCTTGCGACTCTGGGATTAAAAATGCATATTCAAAGGCCAAACAAGCAAGACTTCCGTGGAAATACAAGAACGAGGACTATTTGGTTCCCTTTTTTCTGTACCCTTTCCTGAGTACTTACAAGTTCTTCTCATTCACAAGAAAGAATTTAAGTTACAAATCCTGCCGACGTTCAACATAAGATTTACAGGGCTACCTCAATATGAGTCCAATCTGTTCTGTCAAGTTCCAAATCACACTCACTGCCTGCAAGTTCAGATTTCCAGAAACTTCATTAAAGAACTTTTAAAGTGTGGAGGAACTTCCAGCCAGAATGATTGAACCAGTAAGGGGTTTCCGTTATCTTATGATTACTAACTCTTTCTGGGGATATTGGTTTTTCTAGTTTCTTAGGAAGGTTTTTCAACTAAGAGACCTGCTTGTATGTATGCCAAAGAAGAAATTACTGAGTCGTACTCCAGAACAACAACTCCCTCAAAATGGGGATGACCCTCTCTTCCAAGGCACAAAAAGAAACCTTGTGCAAAGTGAAATTGTGGTGTGACCTTGCCTGTCAAGTGATGCACAAGTGAATGCATGCCACGTATATTCCTAATTAAGTAAACATCAATCTCCCTTATAAAGAAGAGAATGAAGATACAATGGCGTCCAGTATTTGTAAATTTCTCCTCTAAAATGGGGCAATTTTTGCCTCTTCAGAACAGATGTAATTAGGTCCCCATCATAACTGTCACCCCTCACTCTTTTCTCAATCAAATGACCAAAGCGACTGTACATCTCTGTTGGGAAATAAACCCCCAATATTAGGCCTTGTGGTAGATGACTTTCCAACACCTTCTCCTGAAGAATCTGGCATTGAGCATTCCTTTCTGCTGAAGGGAACAGATATAAATTTAGATTCACATCACCACCACATCTTAAGCGATTGATAATCTCAGAATTTGGTAGTAAATATAAAGACATGTAGAACAAGAAAAAAGAAAAGTTAACACAGGAACCAACTCTAACCAAATGGGTCCGAAGTGTTCTTGCTGTAAAGCTCAAAATTGGGAAACTGAGTAATAATCAAGTTAACATTCACTAGATATAAAATCAACTAAGAAGCTGAAAAAATTCAGAATGTTGTCCACATGCCTTTAACACTGCAAGTTCATAAGCATAAATGGACTAATGAAGAAGGAAGAACCACTGAATAATTTTGAATTCAAGAAAATTAAACAAAATGCAGACTATGCAGTGAAACAATGCCACTATACCACAATAGTCAGTATAATATGTTAAATGGATGTCAATTTGGATCATATTTCCAAAAAAATAATTTAGACATCACCTTCAAAGAGAAAATTAGAAAAATGCAGTCATGCAGCAAAAAAATACTAACAGACTAAAATAGTCAGTATAGCATGTTAAATATGATGTCAGTTTGGATCATATCTCCAGAATTGACCCAGATCAACTTATCGCATTACTTTAGCACAACATGAGTCTCACTATGGCAACCAAGTGCCTCAAAAATGAAAACGATAGGACCAAAATTACGTTTATTTGTCTTGCACATATGCCAAGATAAATATTTCAATTAGATGAATGTGAGGTCTAATGGTTATGTACTCACTTGGAGCAAGAACTAGTTTGAGACAGCTCAAAAGAATGGTTGATAGCATGTCCACTGGGACTACCATAAATCTTTTCATTCTGAGCTCCATCCTCCTGGGACTTGAGAGAGATATGGTTAATATTGCCAGATAATGGTGGAAAAAAGGCATTCTGCATCCAAGGTTCAGGATCCCTTGAAATGGAGGGGTTGAATGTCCCACCATTCTGCACATTACCCAAAAAGTTCTTCTGGGGAGAATGTGTACGAGAGAGGATTTGATCATCTTTGCTAAACAGTGGCAGCATGGTTCTTTGAGCAGAAGGCTGCAAAACATCTTCCTTGATTAATCTGTTCCGATCTGGGTGCATAAGCCAGCTTCCAGGGCCACCTACCATGAGTAGACCATCCTGACCTAGAGGAGAACTGTTCCACATTTGCCACGTTCCTGTCTCATTAACTTGCAGATCTTTTCCAGCCGATGTGTGGAAATCCTGAGCCTTAGAAGTCGGAGAGAACCAGTAAGAACCATTATGCTTTTCATCAGCAACACGAAGCCGTGACAAAGGTGACTCAATTGGAGATGGCTTGGTCACTTCAGAAGTTGCAGATAAATTCCTCGAACTTTGAGGCCTTTCCAACCCAACAACTGATGCAAAACCAGTCCCCAGATCTAACTGAAAATTATCTAGTGACTCTGAAACAGGGCCAAGCAATGTAATAGGATCAGGAACATAGCATGGATCTTCAAAAAGCTCTGGCTCTTCAGGTATAGATTCTTGTGGCCCTTCGACAACACGAGGAAAAATGGGCTCAATGGGAGGTGAGAAACCTAAACTAGAACTACTCGATACATTTGGGTATGTAGGGATAGTAAAAGGCGATGGAAGCCCAAAATTGATTGGATTATCAAATGACTGTATTGCTGATGAATTTGCAGTTAGCTGTGGACTTTGATCTTCTGGTTGGGGCTTTGAATTTGGTCTACTAATAACATTTGCATTTGCTGAAGAAGCAGATGATGAACGTGTAAATAATTGCTGCCACGACTTTTTAGGTGCCATCCTTTGTTGTGGCTCTGGGAGCACCTGTCATCAATAGTTTAACATTATGATCTATTTTCATCTTTGGTTTCATGTTACACCAGCATCCTAAACAGAACACCAATCTTAAACATAGAGAAAATAGAAGCACAGTGACACCAATTTAGTAGGAAAGAATAAAAGAAACAAAATTCAATGAAGAGATCAGCAATGAATTTAAATGCCCATGTCAAATTTATGCAAGCAAAAGATTCAATCATAAATCATCAAAACAACTATAATATTATCTAATTGGCCAGAAAGTAATTCGTGATAGCAAACAACTATAAGGACGCATGAAATAAAGATGATAGGAAAGAATAGTTTCTGCACACTTTAATATGGCCAACAGAAAACCTATCAAAAAATTAAAAAACCAATCATGTAGAAAACTTACTGTGCGGTTAACATTCTTGTCATCTCCATTCATGTTTGATTTCCCAGATAATCGTTCGGAACCTCCTATATCCCTCTTATGGACAGAAGTATGAACATGGTCTACAGAACTAAAAAACTTATTTTCTTTAGTAGCAACGGCAGAAGTATTAGCAGCCTTTCCAAAGAAACCACTTCCACCAAAAGCTCTAGACGGAGACAGAAATGTACCCTTCATTCGATCCAAATACCTAGTTCCAGCAGCTCCCCTGCTGAAATTGCTGGTAGAGGTATTCTTTATCCCATGAAGTGTTTCAAAGTTCTGGCCCCTCACACTATCCGTTGCAGATTTCTGATGTTCCCGGCGATCACTTTCATTTTTTTTCTCAAAGTCTCCCTTCCGCTCGCTTTCCTTTCCAACTTTTTTCTCCAGCTCTTCAGCATCAGAATTGCTCTTACTAGAGCCCTTATCTTTCTCTTTCTTTCTTTCCTGACGCTTCTTTTCAGCTTCCTTCTTACCATCTTTCTCCTTAGCAGGATGTAACGACTTGCTTCTATCTTTTTCAACTTCCAATTTTTCATCCCTCAGTCTCCTACGTTCCTCCACCAATCTTGCAACCTCCTCCCTTTGCTTTCTTTCCTCCTCCTCAAGAAGCTCTCTTTCTAATCTAGCCTGTCTCCTCTCTTCAGCTTTTCTCCGTGCCTTCTCTCCTCTACTCTCAGGATAACTTGCCCCATTTTCACCCCTCTTAGACAGTATTCCCTGATGCTCTCCATCAGAAGAGGCATCCTCCATCGACGAACTAACCCTAAAAATCTTTCTCCAAAGCCACCTAATACTCAAGAAAAAGGATGTTAATAGCTTGCATGCAAAAATAACAACACTTGAATAAGATTTCTCCGCCAAACAATTCTCGTCCCCTCCAAAAACCCCATTTCCACTCTTTCGCCAATACGTCGACTTCCCTGCAACAGACCCACCAACCCAATTGCCATTTTCTGACCAATCCTGATTACACATCCATCCATTATCAGACCACACCTTTCCATTCAATATCTTCCCACTCTTTCCAACAAGATCCTTTATAATCCCAGAGTTCGACATACCCAACCCAGGGGGCACAGGGAGGTCTAAAACTGGCCTCTTAGAAATATGCCCACAGTAAGAACACATAAATCTACCACCACCCGGATTCTGATCCCTATAAGGAGTCAAGCAGTTCCTACATTTCCTAGTGGCAGTCTTCCGAAGCTTCTGTAGTTCAATAGCTTCAAATCTCTTTCTTTCTCTCAACCTTGCATTTCTACGAACCCGCCAAGCCGAGAGCTGAGGCATTAAAATCTCATACCAAAACAGAGTAATTAAAAGCACGAAAACACAAGCAAGCCTCGGCGATGTAATCTCAAACCGAAAAGCAGGTGGCAAAAGCTGAGATAGAGCCCATAATCCTATTAGAGGAATAACTAACCAAGGCAGCATTGTAGCAACCCGGCGAGACCACTTTTGGATCACACACAGTATGCACATTATCCTCTTAACCCACACCTATCTTCCCCGTATTGAAATCCCAACAAATTACAAACCCTAGAAAACCCAATACAGCAATCTTATCCTCCCCAACCCAGAAAGAATCGTTACAATTGAAAACCCTAACCCTAACTTCTCGTCAGAAATCGAACACCCGCGAAGCTTCTCAAGAACCCTAAAACATTCACAAAATTAGAAGAAAAAAAAAAGTCAGAATCCGTCAAAGAAAGAAGAAAAAAGGATATACAAAGCCACAATCCAGCATTCATAAGCCATAAAAAACTAAGCTTGACAAATAGATTCGCTTTAGGGTTACCAGACAACAAAAACGATGACGTGCCAGTTGTGGCAGAGGAAGAGGAAGAGAAATAGCTTTAAAGACTTGCACCAGACTGGGGGCTCCTGGCGATTAATCGTTTGCGCGTAATTGGAAATGAGAGTCAAAATATCGGGAAGCGCCGAGTCAGAGTTCGGGGCCCGTTTTTTAATCGGGTCGGAGTGAAGGAACTTTGAGAACACGTAATAAGAAGAGAGAGAGGGCAAAAAGGAGAGATTTTTATATATCTATTAATAGATATTATTATATTATATTAAATTACCTTTACGTCTATAAAAAATGAAATCACATAATATTGTGTATGAAAAAAATTTCAAAATATAAGTAGTAATATATTAAAAATATTAATTTACAATTACATTAATTTATTAATTAAATTGTTTGCACTATTGATTAATTGAAAGTGATAGACCTACAAATTTAAAATATATTTCAAAAATACACAAATAAATTTATAAATTGTAATTACATTGTGATTTTAAATTATCAAATTTAAATTAATATTTTTATCTAATTTTATTTATTAACTTAAATTTTATTCGGTACGTTTTAAAATTAAACTAAATATATAAGAAGGTGAAAATATCGAGAACCAATGTCATTAAATATATAATCACGACATAAGGTAGCATAAAAAATGTGACAAGATACTATTTTTTTATTAAGTTTAACTAATGACAAACAAGTCACACATTTAAGGACCAAATCGTTGATACCAATAAAGTCTAAAGTCTAATCATCTTAGTTTAAAGAGAAATATGCTTAATGTTTTGGCTCTTCCATTTGTTTGCACGAGGCAAGGC
>JAOQMR010000004.1:27620054-27644689 GCA_027563865.1 Erythroxylum pelleterianum
CGGACCGGTAAAAACCGTTGAACCGGTAAAAGAAAGAACCGGCCGGTCTATTTAAAATGCCTTGATTTTGATGATTTTAACTTGAATGAATATTATGATTAGTGATCTTTTTTAATCTTCTTGATGAAATATGACTAACGAGTTTTGTTATCTTATTTTGTGTTGTGTTTGATGAACTTTTTAAAAAAATTGTATATTTTAAAGTTTAAAGGTGTAAGATTACAATTAGATAAATAAATAATTAAATAATATGTTTAAAAACTATCTTATATATATAATATATAAAATAAAATTTATATATTTATTAATCACCGGTTCAACCACGGTTGAATTCCGGTTGAACCATTAACTCTTGAATCAGTCGCTTCTCCGGCTCAATCATCGGTCCGATTTTTAAAACATTGCTATTATTTGAATTTTGTTATTGCTCATGCCAAGTCAGCAGATCCATAACAACTGGGCACATTTCCTGAGATAGATTATATAACCAATGATTGGATGATGAAATGGTATCGAATTGGCTAAGAAAGTTCTATTGTAGTTCTGTTTCCCACCGCCTTCTTTTGTTGTTGAATTTCCTTATCTTTTCAACACATTTTCCTTTTCCCTAAGCTCTGTAAATCGATCCTCTGATTTATAGAAATCCGATATTTTCCCCTGTTTCCATTTGCACTGTTCCACCCTCACCAAAACACTGCAGCTTATGTAATTGTGCTTGCAAGTTCCAGGAATTCAACAAAATTCGTGTAATTGCACCTGCCGGCCGCCGTTGAAACACGCACATCCTCGTTTGTTGGAACAGTAGATATTGCCGCTGTTATGTTATTCAAACCCCAACAAAAACGTTAAATCATGCAACTTCCAACTAAATAAACTGTCAATTCCAATGAAATTACAGTCCCCTGAAGCAAAGAACCAAACCAAAGACCGTAAAAAAAAGGATAAAATAACACAGAGTTCTTCTTTTTTCGAAGAATATGATCAATAACAACATTTAACCAGAGACCAACTTGTCGCGTTCGAATCATTCTCTTCAAGAACTCCGTTCTTTCCAATCCGGGAATCCTCTGTTTTTCTCTCTATTGTGATTGGCTCTGTTTTTCTTTTTTGGGTTTCGTTTATCTTTCATGGCAGTGTCTCCAGAGATTTTCCTGCCAAGGAAACGGGGGCCGTCGGCCGCAGCATTCATTGCTCCGAAGTTCTCCGACCAGAATCTCGTAAAGTCCCTTCTTGTTCTCTCCCAGGAAATATCCTGTCTCAACCCAATCCATTTCCTTCTAAAACAGAGCTCACTGTCGATCATACGCAAAACCAAGCTGCTCTCGATCTTGTTCGAGGAGCTCTTTCGAAACCCAGTACCGTACTTGTCGTCTGCTCTTCTCTGCTTCGAGGAAATGTACATAGTTCTTCAGAGAATCAAAACCCTGATCGAGGACTGCTCTAATGGAAGCAAAATGTGGGTTTTGATCCAGAACGAATCGGTGGCCAACAGCTTCCACGAGATGACCGTCGAATTGTCAACCCTCCTGGACATTTTTCCAATCAAGGAGGTTAATTTGAACGATGACGTCGTAGAACTCGTCGTTTTGATCAAGAAGCACTGCACGGAAGCCATAGTCACCGTCGATCCTCGAGACGATTATCTAAGGCGTGAGGTGTTAATGGTGCTGGATCGAATCAAGAGAGGAATCGCACCAGAGAACTCAACCCTACAGGGGATATTCACCGAACTGGGACTTCGAAATTCATCAAACTGTAAAGACGAGATCGAGAGTCTGGAAGAAGAAGTACAGAGCCAAATCGACGAGAAGTCAACATCCGAACTTGTTGCCTTAATCGGACTCGTTCTCTACGCGAAATGTGTCCTTTACGGAGAGACATCGCCGGGAGGAAAAGGGAACCGGCGGAGGAAAACTTCACCAGAGGTGAATACTCCGGTGGATTTCCGATGTTCGATAACGCTGGAGCTAATGCGGGACCCAGTTGTCGTGGCAACAGGACAGACATACGATCGAGAATCGATAAGTCACTGGATTGAATCAGGACACAACACGTGTCCCAAGACAGGTCAGACACTGGCCCACATTAACCTCATCCCGAACCTAGCTCTGAAGAATCTAATAGCCATGTGGTGCCGGGAGCACAAGATACGTTCCGACATAACGGAGGGCGTTAACCAGAAAACGAACAATAAGACGGCGTTTGAAGCGACGAAGATGACGGTAACATTTTTGGTCAATGAACTCTCCGTTTCTCAGTCAACTGAAGCTGTTGGCGCCGTCATTTACGAGCTTTGCTCTCTAGCCAATACTAACCCCGACAGTCGCACCTGCATTGCCGAAGCCGGGGCCATATCAAAGCTAGTCCGTAACTTAGGTTCAGAGTCCCCGAACCTGCAAGTAAACGCCGTTACGACGATACTAAACCTCTCTATTTTAGAAGCTAACAAAACGAGGATCATGGAAACTGACGGTGTTTTAAACGGTGTCATTGAGGTGTTACGTTCGGGTGCCACGTGGGAGGCAAAAGGCCACGCAGCCGCAACAATATTCAGCTTATGTGGATCACACGTTTACAGACAGCGTTTGGGCAGGCAGACACGTGTCATAAGAGGATTGCTCGACTTGGCCACGTCACACGGGTCAACGAGCTCGAAACGGGACGCATTGATGGCGATACTCATCTTGTGCGGGGATAGAGAAACGGTGGGTCGTTTGGTGGAAGGAGGGGTGGTAGAGACGGTTAACGACGTGATGAACACGCTCCCGGAGGAGGCGGTTGCGGTGCTCGAGGCTGTGGTGAAGAGAGGAGGGATAGTGGCGGTCGCCGCCGCGCACAATTCGGTGAAGAAGCTGGGGGTGCTGTTGAGAGAGGGATCGAACATAGCGAGGGAAAGCGCGGCGGCGACATTGTTGACAATTTGTCGAAAGGGTGGGTCGCAGATGGTGGCGGAGTTGGCGACGATGGCCGGGATAGAGAGGATGATATGGGAGCTAATGGGTTCAGGGACGGGGAGAGCGAGAAGAAAGGCGGCGACTTTGCTGAAAATGTTACGGCGGTGGGCGGCTGGTTTGGACGGCGATTACATTGATGGATATACGAATACGAGTAATTCTGTAGCAACTGTAAGTAATTCGTCGAGGACGGTCTTGTCAAGCTGAGACCCCTTTTGGTTTTTCATCAAACTGTAAAGAAACTCACTCGTAAACTTTGATCATTGCTTCATTAATCAATTCAAGACTCCATTTTTAGGTTCTGAAGACCTTTCTTCTTTCCACTGCAATTTTGTATTCTTCTTCACAATTGGTCATTCTTTTTCTATTATTGAGTCACTCTGTGAAAGCCTAAGCTAGAGAGAATCTTTTGGGTGTGTTGTGGTTTGGTTCAAAATTGACAGGTTTAATCTGCGTTGAATACTTAAAATGTTATTAATGTAATACGCAGTATATACCTTACTCCAGTTCTACATTAAATGATTAAAAACAAAGATGATGTGGAATACCTAATTTCGGTTCCATCTCTTATTTCGATGCTGATTCCGAACTCCAAACGATCACGAATTTTCTAGAAACTTTATAGAAAGCGTTTACCGAGACACGGGTTAAGTCTTTTTACAATTTTCTCAATACTTAAACTTTCTTTACGGATCAGAGATTCGTTATACTTACGATTGATATGATTAACTGCAAGAGACTTTAATATTTATATAGCTTCCATATCGAATTTTCCTATCACAAGGTTGATATGAGTTTGATCCACACTAATTGAGTCATTTTATTATCTTTAGTTCATTTAAAAATTAAAAAATATAATTAATAGTTACCTAACTGTACGAAGGAAGACAAAATTGTCAAACAATGAAAATTTTCAAACTTTAATCTAAATTTGAGGTAGATTCTACAGTTTGGGGGAATTATTTGGTCCCTGAGCTAAAGCTGATGAGCCATAACACTACACTACTCTGTTTTTGTCCTGTAACTAGAAAACTAAGGGATAAAAAGGATAATAGGGTGGACTCTCTCTCTGCACTCTGTCTTCTTCTTGGAGTCTTTGTAGGTTCTCTGTTTTTGTCTTTAGGAATAAATATTGGAACTTTTAGGAAAGCAAGAAACTTGAAGAAAAGGCATTTGTCGTATATATATGTAATTAATGTTCTTGGCATTTTAAAACTTTTATTATATTCATATATTAACAACTAGTATTTTTTAAAAAAATCTCATATAAATAAGCACAATAATCTTTTATTCTTAACCTTTAAACTTATTGTTTTCAATTGCTCTGTCTAGGTAATCAAAAACTACAACTTTGAAATGTTATATGGATATGGGGTTAGGTGCATGTAGGCTTGGTAATTCTGACCTAATTTAATCAATCTTATTCGAGTCAAGTTTAGATTTAAAAGGTTGGTTTGAATGATGTGAACAATTTGAATTTTCTTCTCAAAGTATTACTATTTTAAATTAAAAATTAAATCAAAACGATATTATTTTACTTAGAGTGAATAACGGAACTCGAATTGAAGTTAAGTCATCTAGTTCAATCCGAGCTATTACCGGCCTAAAGTTCCTAGGGGAAAAACAAGTAGAGAGCACCTTAATATGGGGACCCAACTAGATTTGCATTTCCTTAAAGAACATAAACATGTTTGTCTTTTTCGTTTCAAAAAAACAAAAACATGTTTGTCTTTTTTGTTTCTTTTGCTTCTCTGTTGGTCCAATTCCTTTTGGCCCACCTAGCATTTAGTGCTTTGTAATAAAGTCGATAGACTTGTAGTCTTTATCGACCCCAACTTGCAGCAACAAAGATGTTTTCATGAAACAGTGTTTAAGTTGCAGAAGACCTTATGCACGCGGAGGAAGGTTGAGAGATTACTGGAAACTCTGTTTTTTTCCCATAACTTGTAAGATTAATATTGAGAACTAATTGCAGAATCTAACCCGTATTAACTCACTTTTCAATGGAAAAGAGAAACAGAGAGCAATGAATTGGTTAGGTGATTAGGTGTCATAACCATGACTTTTCTCATTTCTGAATCATAACTTTTTCTCATTTTTTGTAGGCCCCGCATTTCCCTCAAATTCCAATCTCCACTTTATTTAAATGTTCCAACACTCGATGATGTTTCAGCACCAAAGCTCGAGAACAAACAGAGTTCTTGTTTGTTTCTATATCATTCCAAAAACAGGGTGCACAGGTTGGGAGAGACAAAGAGGGGGAAGATAGAGGAGAAAGGTAAGAGCTTTAATGGGTAACTACAAGTTTAAGTTATCAGATATTATGCCTAATGCTTGGTTTTACAAGATCAAGAACATGGGTAATGGTAGTAGAACCAGAAAACAGAGCAGTGCCAACAAGAAACAGCACAGTGCACAACCATTGAAGCCAAAGCAACCCCACCAATCATGTCCCAGAAAATCTTATTACTACACCAGAGAGCTTATCCCCACCGAACTCAGACATGACGACCCAAAAGCCCCTGACCCACCAAGAAATTCTTCCAAAAGAAGAATCAAGCAACGATCTTTAAGGTCCCCAGACCTTGTCTCCCCCTCTGTTTCTAAAGGCTTTAGCTGCCGATCCAGTCTCTGTACTAAACCAGAGTATCCCTCTCACAACTTTGCTGATAGCTATACGAGCCCTGAACTGTTGCATTCGTTTCCACCAGAATTCAGGAGTGACCATGTTCTTACAACTATTGACCCATCATTTCCTGGGTGCAATTTCGATTCCAATGTGGAGGACGTTGTTATTGGTGTCGATAAGAAGTCCCTGGAAAGCAGAAAATTCAGTAAGCAGAGTGCTCTGTTTGATAAAAAATCTGATCTTGATCTCCCACCAATCATTACCAACCCCGTTAAAATCGACGAAAAGGTTGAGAATACCAAAAGGAAGCACACCAAGCAAATGAACAACGGCAGAAGAAACTCATTTTCTGTAGAAGAAGAGAAAGTAAGTGTAAAGGAACCAAAAAAGAGACACTCAGGAGTTAAGATCAGAGTCAATTCTCCAAAGTTTGGTAGCAGAAAAATTCAGGGACGAAAGAGCATTTCAATATCATCAAGAAGCTTGTCAGATAGTTTGGCGATAGTGAAGTCATCTAAAGATCCTCAGAGGGATTTTAGAGAATCAATGGTGGAGATGATTCTGGAGAACAACATCAAGACATCAAAAGACTTGGAAGACCTTCTTGCCTGTTACCTTTCCTTGAATTCTGATGAATATCATGACCTCATCATCAAAGTTTTTAAGCAAATTTGGTTTGATCTTACTAACATCCGTTCCAACTGATGTATATATGTACAAACTGCAGCTATCAAGCACTTGTTGCTTGATCATTTAGAGTCCAGTTTAAGGAAAATTCTGATTAGTAAACAAAATCTTTCATAAACTCCGTATCCTTTTGATTCTGCAATGAGGTTAGGAGACTGTTTATGTTTATAATCACAGCGCAGCAGAAACTCTGAGTTCAATGCCAAATGTTTCTTCTTTTGCCATATTCAATCCAAACATGAGAATGAAGATGAAACCCAGAAGCCATTTTTCAATCCAATCCTCTGAACTGGTTGCTGTTTACCCTTTTAAAATTAATTATCAGGACTCTGAAAAGTCAGATATGACTTTTCAGAGTCAATTTCTACTGCTTTAACATGTCCTTTTTCCTCTTTAGAAGGTGCATTAATGGCTGCCACCGAACTATACACACTTTGGACTCCATAACATGTTAAAGATTTCAGCTTTTCCTCCGAAAGAACACGCCCTTTAGGTCTTTAAGGACAAAGATTCAGTTTTTTTTATTACACACAACACTATCTCTGGGCATTATATTCAGCTTTTTGTTCTTTTTTCAGTTTAAAGGAGAGTGAGAGCCACAGAGACAAGGATTTGCTAAAGAGAAACCAATAATTCAAAATCCGTAAAAAGTAGAACCAAAGTTTCAAATTTTCCTACACTTAGTTTGAAATATGATCTGATCTCTCAGGAAAAGCTAAAGTTGCATAGGAAATTTCAAAAGCTGAGTTCAAATTCCTGGAAGGAAACATCATGCCTACCCCAATCTAATCTCTTTAAATTTTAAAGAATGTTTTAAAAATCATATAACAAGTTAACCCAGTTTAAATATAAATTTTAAGGTTTAAAAAGTTGAATCGAAAATTATTCTTACTCAATAAAAAATATAAAGTTTAATTAAAAAACTCTTAAATAAAATTTATTTATTTATTTTAATTTATAAAACTGATCATTAATTAATAAATTAGTCAGTTTTTTACAATAAGAGTTATGAAAATAAATCGAACCAAATAATTACAAATCAAACTGATAAATTAGTTTTACGATTAAATTAGTGGAATCGGTTTAGTTTTTTAATCATTGTTTTAACCACGATAGTTAATTAAATTGAACATTTTTCAAAAAGTTTAAATAACTTAATTATATATTACATCATATTACTATTCAACATTTTCAAATTTACCTTTAAATCTTACTAGGGTTTGGTTTTTGTTAATTCCTAATAATTGTACTTTCAATTACATAATTTATGTGCCGATATAATTAAATAATTTAAACATACTAAATATCTACACCTTACTATTTCACAAAAGTTTTTAATAAATTCTTACTTTTATTTATTATATTAATTTTACAATCTATTTAGGTAAGTATTATTTTAATAAAATATATACTTTTTTGGTAAAAGACAGACTTTCTCTTTAAAATATTTAAAATTCTAAAAAATAGTTTTTAATTCTTTTAAAAAACTCTTTTAAACTTTGGTTAAAAAATAATAATAGAATATACAAGCCATTAATATTAATTTTACATTAATAAACTATTATTTACATTTGATTCAAATTAATAATTTATTATAATATTTTTAAATTATTAAATTAATTTAAATTTAATTAATTCAAAAAAAGTTTAAGAGCCAATTTAAGTTAATATATTAGTGACATCTGATTAATTTATACTGCATGTCTTTTATCAAAATTTTAAGCAAAGTCTATGACTTTTACTTTTAATAATATTATTTTATTTTTTTTATTTCATTATTTATTTTTCTATCTTTTCTAATTTTATGGTTGTTTATTTATTTATTTCTGTTTTATTTGTATTCTTTTTTATTATTTGCGTTTTTATGTTTGTTTTTCATCCGTATATAAGGGTCATTTGGAAAGAACATCTCTCTAGTTAGGAGTACTACAGGACCTCCCCAGAGCCTGCATTCTAGCAGGGTTTATACTGAATGTTTTTGTTGTTGTATTTTTTAAGCGAAGTCTAAGAAAGATGATTTTTTAAAAGAATTTTAAATGTTAGAGTTTTTTTTTTAATTTAACAAAGTTTGATAGAAGTCTATATCTTTTACATTAAGCAAGATACAAATGGCACAGCATGTGATGGTATAAGTATGGGCAAAAGAGACAACAACTTTGACCAATCAGCCGTTCTTATTCCATACAAGAATACCTGAAAGAGATAGACAACTTGGTGTTTTCATTTCTAAGCATTAACGTGTGTATCATTCTGTCTTATTCATTGTCTGATTCACCCAACTTATGGTTGGATTGGTCTGAATTTAACACCTAAATTGGCACAGCATGTTCTGTTTTTCAGTTAAAAAATTGGTGGTGCCACAGAATATTAATACTATCCATAGGGAAGATCTCAAGTGGGACAAACACAGGTTCCTGTTTCTTTACCTAACGTTGTCCATAATTCACAAATTCATTGCAGAATGATTAGTTTACTGCAAATCTGAGGAGTGTGTCGGCGAGATGTAGGAAAAAAATTATTCAGGTTGAAGGTTCGAGTTGGGATTAAGAGTTGATTAAGCTTGGATTGTTTAACTCGAGGTTTTGAGTTTAAGATACAACGAGATTATTTTAGTTAATTAGTTCTTCAACTATTGAACAAAACATTCTTTTATTAAAATTTAACAATATGACATTGTTTTACTCAACTGATCTAAGTTAAGCAAGCCCTCGTAAGTTAAGTAATTTCAAATTTGTCTAATATATTTCAGATCGAGTCGATTCGAATTTAAAAGAATCAAATCTTTTGTATTTATAATATTGTGTCATCTTTCTTTCAGATGATCTCATCCACATAAATATGCGGAACTCAAAAAAATATGTGAATGAGACCATCTGAAATAGAGTTAGTACAGGATTATACGGATAAAGGATCTTGTCCTTTATCTAAATTGCTAACTTTATCTTCTTCGTGACTTCGATTGAGACTGTCTTTGCATCATTTACGAATTATTACATGCAACTCTGACGATTTACTTCCGACATACGGATAGGTATAAGCATAGTTAATGAGTGGGAAATTGCGAAAGAGACAAAGGTGACCGGCAAGGTCCCGGAGATTCTGGCCTCCGGTTGTTGACGTTGAGCCAAACTTCTGACATTAAATGCACAATTATTTCAAGCTGAGCATCAATTGTTGCACGTGTCTCACCAGTTCTTACCGTCCTTTTGGAGCTTGAAGTTCAGACCCGACCAGATCCAATTCGTGTTGATTTGACTTTGTCTTGCTTCATCTCCGTGTCAAGATTCAGACCATAATGAAAACGTGAGTATCTGTGCGGTAGAAACTCTAAATTAGTGTTATAATTCTTTGGCAAGGTATAGATAAATCCAAAATTTCTTTTTTATCAATTTAATTTCAAACTTTTAAAAAATATTTTTTTAGTATATTTATCATGCAAATCTATATAAAACAGTATTCCTATTAAATAAGAATAAGACTACATATCATCGAACCTTCTCAAACTTCGCGCTTCAACAAGATTTCAACTGGTTATCGATGGCGATCATTAATATGTGATATATGCTCTATGGTTTATTTTACTCATTTTTTATTTTTTAGGAGGAATTGATTATTGTACAAATTAATTATACTGATAAAATTAAGATAATATTTTAAAAAATTTCAAATTAATTAGATGGGATAATAAATTTGAAGATTATATTTTTATTTCTGTTTTTTAATTCTTTATATTAGTGCACGTGTGGTGAGAAAAATCTAGCTGAAGGAGCTAATTGGCAGATTCTCATGTGGGAACTGTCAATTTTCCCTCCTTCCAAACGCCAGAAAGACAAAAGTCTGAAGAAAAAGAACAGGACCCATTATTGTTCTTTCCTTCTGCCAACACTGCATGTATTCAATAATTAATTTTAATATTTTAAAAATTAAATAAAAATTTACGGTACAAGATACTTAAGTGAATATTTGAATGAACTTATACATTCTGAGAGGGGCTTTTCTAAAAAGTCAGTTATTTGACTATCAATTGAAAAATATTTGTTTGAAAGAATTTCATACAGTATAATGTTTAGCAACATAAAATAAAAAATACTTTAATTTCAACTATATTTTATTTTGTAATAAAAATTATTTATGCATATAAATATTATTTAAAATATATTAAACAATACGTAAAGTACAATATATTAATTATTATATAATTTTAAATCATATGAAACATAAATAAAAATATATATAACCAAATCTTTTATATGATTATAATATAAGTAAAACGAATATAAAAATAAATATTAAAATATATAAAAAATCTAAATAATATTATACAACTTTCAAAATAAACGTGAAGATTAGTCTGTAGATATTGTAATAATTATATGTAAAATATAAAGATAAAATATACTAAAAATAAGCTCGTTAATTGATATGAAAAATTTACTTGAAAAAGTACTTTTTTAGAAGCTACAAATTTAAGCTTTTTAAAAAGTTACATTTAGTTAACAAAAAAATTATATCTATTAAATAAATAATTTTTTATTTTACAGTCAAATACTCGTTTTTTTGAAATAACTTTTGTAACGAAAAAAAAGTATTTTAAAAACTCTCCAAAATTTATCCAAACAGGCACTACTAAATTTTGATTATCCCATCAAATTAAACCAAAATCTTTCACTTGTTGAATCATTAGATTTCATGATTGGTTCTTCAATTTTTGATTTCTCAAATGACATCTTCTTCAGATCTGACAAAAGAAAAGGCGAAGATAAGATACTGAAGACTGCAGTTCAGGATAAGATTTACAGTTCATTGCATTTATGGTATAGGTCTAAGGCTATCCTTAGCTACCTAACTTGTCCTTGGTCACAGAAAGAGAAAAAAAACTTCTCGTCAATGGAAGTCTTGGACCTTAGGAAATCAGCTCTTAGGTTATTATGAAAAAAGTATTGAAAGGATCGGTACCAACTTAATCCTGCGTAGGGATGGACATGGGCCGGCTCGAGTCGACCTCTCCAACTTGTTCGAGCCCTACCCTCTCTGAAGTGATCCAACTCGGTTGATAAAAATAACGTCGTTTTGCTGAACGACTGAAACAAAAGCAGAGCACCCGTGTGCCATTAAAAAAGGAAGCCAAAGCTAAAGCAGTATGATAACACTTCCTGCCAAAAGATCAAAAGCAAAATTCTTTCTATGGATTTGATGAATAACATCATCTTCTTTTTCAATTTAGCAAGAAGTATGAGAAGAACAACATTTCTATACTTTCTATTATTCTACAGACATCAAAACTTGGCCAACATCATAAACTCGACCATCCTATACATAAAAAAACTCAGGTGTTGGAAACAACTATTGAACACTTAAGCAGGAAACTACGAGCAGAATGTACAAAACTGCACTAGAAAACCAAAACACAAATTCGAATGAACCCTACACAGAGAGCTTCCAGCTGGCCGACACAAAACCATACAGGTGGAGGTCTCTGCTTCAGACTGATTATATAACATTACTCTTCTGTAATTTCAAGTTTCTTAACCATACAAGGTGATAACTTTACACTGGGGTCGGATAAGGGAGGGAAATCATCTTCATCTTTCAGTTTGTACGATCGTTCTGCATTCCTAGATTTTCAAACCAGTAGAAAACCAAGTAAGGCCCCACATAATAGCATTGACAAAAAAATATTACAATGCTTCATACCTGTGTTGATCCCTGGCCAGAACTGGTTTTGACTGTTGCATTGTTGGGTGGATTAGAGAAGCAGTTTGAGCTGTTGAAGAACCTCTGTTAGGCAGTTTACTAGTTTCTACATAGGAAGATGCAGACGGTTGATTCTCAATTAATCCCAATTCTACTGCTCTCTCTGACAGATGTAATGAACCATTTGCATATGGTTTGGTCTCATGCAAGGCAGGGTAACGAACATTTGAAGTTCCAGACTTTCCACTACCATGATTATGCAATCGTGACTGTGAAAGCTCACGGTTACTTCTTTCCTGTAAATTCGTCTCCTTGGCTGCTGCATTGCGAGCATTGTTACGAGGAGACCTAGGTGCCGAATTCCTTCCTCTCGGAGTTGATGGCCTATCCTTGTAGTGATTCTGCAAAAATTTCAATTATCAGGACAATTTTAAGTTAGACATGCCAACTGAACAACTGAATAACATAACTGCAGGAGACGAATATAGAGGGTAGAAAAAGGTGGGTCCATTTGTTGTTTCAAGTTTTACAACAAATTTAAATGTCTTTATATACAAAGTCTATGGGTAAGTTTACCATATCGGGAAAGTATGTCCCTGTTCCCCTTGGCTTTGGTATCTCTTCTATGCCAAATACTGTACCATGTAGCACTGAAGAATTCATTTGATATAATAACGGCCTTGGCATTACACCATTAACATTCACCTCAGGGATCAGATTCTGTCTAAACTGCACAGAACGTCTTATTACATCCCATGGATTCTTGCTCTGGTACTGTGTAAGCAAAGCAGGTGGCATCAAAGGAAGATGCGCATTATAGCCATACTCGTACAACCACTGACCACCACGCAAATTATTTAGGTGACTCTCGCAGTCCCCAGAGAGATCTGCCAAGGAATATAGGGCTTTGGAGCTTCCAGAAGTTCCAGATGGCCAAATGTTGGACTCATCAGGCTGAAGATCTTCGAAGGAACAAGGAGCCAGATTGGGGAACAAAGGACTATGGACGGACCCAACTTCACAACTATTGTTTAAGTGGTTTTGATCCGGATCATTATATATTGCAGGGTTTCTCCCCTCACTAGGACCCGACCCAATCCCAGAAGATACTATCTTTGTTACAATACCAGATCTGTCCAACTGTTTCTGTTCTGAATTTTTATTTTTCTCATCCTCCGTGCCTTTGAATGAAGAAGAGAAATAGAGATGAGGTGCATGGAACACTCTACCCTTAGGGGATATAATCTCTGCAGCAGCTGTGGCAGAAGACTTATGAGCGTCATTTGAAATTAGAGGACCTTGAGTCCTTGAAGTTGCAAGGTCTTTTGCATCATCCAAGAAGCGCTTTTCTGAAACAGCAAGTCCTTTTGCAGAATTTTGTGCACCAGCAGCAATTTTACTTGAACTCAGCTCCCTCCCTGACAACTTAACATTAGCGTCAATATTTGAAAGTTTTTCGTCTTCTAATATAGCTTTGCCAGCTTTCCTACTTGAATAATTAGACTCTGATAATCTATGGTCTGCTTGACACAGTTCCCTACCAGAAGATGGCATTATGGGATAAAACCTATATTGTCCATCCAACACAATATGATCTTGAACATCTGGCCTCAGTCCACATCCATGCCTATCCAAAGTATTTGAAAAAAAATTACAGATTTCATCAGCGATGATTTGGTCTGGCTGACAAAAGATGCAACCAAGCTTTCGAGCTCCATAAATGAACGCACTCCTTATGCGGTAGAAATTTCCTGAAAAATGAGATAGATTTTCTCAAGAATTAGACTTAGTTTCTGCTCAGTAACTTGATGCCATAAATGCCAACTTCATGGGTATAAACTGGAAAATTTCTCATAATATATGAAGATAAGAAGCGGATGCTATTGGCCTCCAAAATCTGTTATTGAATGGTCCAACCTTTACTCACGCTTCGGCCAAGGTTGTTATACTCTCTCAGTGGATCAATAATGTTAAGATGCTTCGGATAGAATGTTCGTGAATTTGTTTCAAATCCCTTCACAGGAAGGGAGAACATCTCAACACAGTCCTTGAGAAAGTCATTACTGAGCAAAAGATCGTCACTATTGACAGGTTTCTCGACTGCAAATAGACAAAATTTTATAAGAATCTCAATAATGTAGCATGTCAAGATGTCCAGTGAGATCAAAAGGAAGAGTAAACATATTACCCAAAACTTCTGGGAGTGAGGATATCCGCACTGGTCCATTTAAACTTATGCAGTAGTTGTCCCAATCAAACTTGCTAAAATAGTCCAGAAATTTATATAGAACCTATAAAGAATAGCATATCAAATAAATAGAGCCTACAAAGGCAAAACCACAGTACGTCAATGCAAATTCTTGCAGGACTCACAGCTAGAGGACCATTTAGCGTAGAGTGAAAGAGATGGAAAATGTAAAGAACCAATGTCTCCAATGCATAAGTAGATATCAGGCCATGATGAGCACCAAGAATACGACTTTCATAATAGCACCAGGCCTTAATCAGTATAATGCTGCGTTTGAAAAGATGATCTTTACCTATTAAACGATCAACCTGTACATGATCAGAAATAATCAGTACAAGGAACATATATTTTAAGCACAAAACAATCTTCCATTTGCAGAACAGAGATATGTAGGATGCTCCATTTTGATTACAATTTTAACATTTACAGATCCCCAAACTTACCCACACCCAAATGAAATGAATTCATACATGTATGTGGATATATCTGTATGCATATGCATTTGGAGAGCAGAAGGCAATGAAGAAAGGATTTGTATCAAATGCAGACAAGGATGAGGGGAGGATAAGATGAAAAAGTAACTAGAATTAGAATGAAAGAGCATGTTAACATCCATTCTCTATCAAATGTAACAACATTTAGGCTCCTTCTAAAGAAAGAAAGGAAAAGGAAAACAATGCCAACGTAAAGGACAATGAGAAAACATTTTAATCAGAGAGAGGCAAAAACTGGAATATATTATCTCAAGCAATTACAACTCTCAACTTCTTACAGCATAGCAAGTCATATATGACTAAAATGTTTAAAGAATAAGCCAAGAGGTGCATTGAATTGGTGGAGCTTATGACAGAAATAATTACGAATAACAAGGCACAGATAGTAATCCTGACAACTCATCAATAACTGAAATCCTAAGCATATAGATTTCTGAAGAATGGTCACCTGTTCAAGAAAGCATAAAGTAGAAAGTCCTCCTAACCGATTGAACGAGATATCTACTACAATGTTCTGTACCAGGCATTTTACAAGCTTAACCTGCATCAACAGAAAGAAGTTTAAATGTCTACATTTTAAAAAGCATTTCATTTCATTGCAACTGAAAAATAGAGAACCTTAAATGCACTTTGAATATTGTACACAAATGAAGGACATTTATAACAGACCACTAAAACATAGTTTCTGAAGAGTTCCTTTGCAACATGATAGGGTACAATCAAACCAAACACCTCAACAAAATGAAAGAAATAGCATGTCCAAAAAGAACAAAGCTGCAAAAGATAGTTGCACGTAATAGCTTTCCATCAACAAAAAACAAGAGTTGAAAAAGAAATGGCTTGCCCCATTAACAACAAAAAGATTTAGAGTCATGTTAGCAAATAGATGCATCTTTAATTGAGCAACATTAGACACACAGATGCACATACAGTTTCACAAATATTTTTACTCTAGCATGGACAAGATGAAAACCTCTGCCCTGATTAATTGTACATCCTTCACTACGAACTCAGCAGACGTGTTCTGATCTTCATATTCAAGAACAGAACAGACGTCGTTAGCCAGTGCCTCCTCAAGATTGATACCACCAAATACCGTCAAATCAATATCTCCATCAGGAAGATATGTTTTTAGTGGAACAGACCCAAATGGAAATACCTGTAAATGTTACGAGTTAAAAGAGAACAAGATTGAAAATGTAGATTTCTGCTAATCATGTTGCCCTTCCAGGTTCCATGATTTGTTGCAGTTCATATTGGGGAAAACAAGCACAAATCTAAATATTAATTCAGAGAAACCAAGTGTAACACAAGAAACAAATTTAGAGAAAAAGTAGAGTAAAAAAGAAGACATATAGGTAGTTATATTACAAGCGCAGAAACACAACCAAGTAGAATAAAAAATCTTGTTGAATTAAGCCCTTTTCCTTCAAAGATACAACTAAGCAATGTCACCCATGAAAATAACACCTAAGTAGAGCATGGGTCCATTACAAGGCTTAATTAAATCATTTTACTCCTGATGGTTATATTAGTTATATTATTTCACTCTATGGGGGCTGAAACATCATTGCTATTACAAGAATAGTAAATGAGGTTTCTTAGACCGTCAATCATATGCGCGACCATTTATTAATTAAAAAGAAAGCTCATTGATCACCAAACACTTGGCAGAGTTGAGCATATCATTTACGTGCTTTGAAAACTTACAACCTATGTCTATGTGGCAGCCTCTACTACTCAAAAGGAAGTTTTATAAGCAGAAATTGCGTGGCAAGCATCTGCAGTCAGAAAGAAAGGTCAATAAATAACCAGTCACATAGCTATCATCTCCTCATTGACAGAAGCTTCAATCTTCCTTCAATCAGACGGCAATTAGCAGCCCTTTAAACAAGAGTTCAATGAAACACCAATCCTGAGACAATATCTGCATATCAGCAGTAGGTTCTTCAAATCATCAACAACGTGGCAATTCCCCACGCATTAAAAACAGCTCAAAAGGACATTCTGTTAAGAATCATTTAGAAGGCAGTCACATCTCAATAAAAGATCTTATTGACTGCCAGTCACATCCCATTAACAGATCTTATTGACTGTCAGTCACATGGTGATCATCAGTTCATAAAAAAGAAGTTATATGAACCACCAATCAGAGGACAGGCATCCCCTCACAGAACGGAGTTTATATCAACCAACAATTATGTAGCAATGATTACTTCGTTAAAAACAGTTGCTATCAGCGAATGAGCCCAGACAACCATTAACTCCAACAAAAGGAAGTAACTGGATGATCGGTAGTATTTCAATCATATGTTCATTGGAAACAACTTATATTGAGTACGATCAGCTTCCCACCAAATGAAAGTTATGTAGAATCAACATTCACGTGTCAATCGTCCAGTCCTCCGAATCCGATTCAATAGTGTGATAATTACGTGGCAATCATCCCTTTGAAAGAATGAAATGTCATTAAATGATATTGAAACTCCAAGCATAGCATGGGATAAACATCACAGAAAAGGACATCAATTTTCATAAATTCAGCTAATAATGATACATCTCTGAAAAAGCTAAGGTCATATAATGGAAGCCAGCAAAAAGATAGAGTATAATGGTCAAATGAGAATAGCAGACAACTTTTCTGGTCTACCAAACTCTTAAGACAGAACCATTACTGCAAATAACCATGGCCTTAGACATATTACGAATCAAACTTCCTAGATGACGCGATAGCACACGTTGCAACAACACATAAAATCACATAGTATCCATAAAACTCAGCAGAATATGCATATGCCAGATAAGCACGTAAACAGAACCAATTTCAGATGACCGGATTCACTACTAAAAGCAAGTAACACTAACGCTGATGCAAAACAAAAGCCAATTAAAAAGGAGACAAATTACTTATAACTACAACTGAATCAGTAGAGTCGGTTATGTCCCAGTGCCGAAATGAGATACAGAGAAAAGAATGTGTGAAGAGGAGATGCATGCAATCACCTCACAACCAATAGAATTCTTAATTAGCCTTTTAACGTAATCGATAACCGCTTTTCTTCTCTCCTCTGAGACGAGAGTCGGTTGAATCTTTGCAATGATTTCTGCCGTCTCAGCCTCGGCTTTCTGCCAGTACTCCGTTTGATTCGAAGAAAGTAACGATGATGACAACGACGATGACCGCTTCTCCTCCACGAAGGCGACGTTTGGCTCAGGCGACCAAGCTCGGAGATCGCCCATTAAGAGGCTTCTCGCCGACGAAACCCAGGCAAGAAAGAAAGGAAGCAGAAAAGGAACTAACAAACAAAACTAAACACCTGGACGACGATGATAACTCCGGTACCGGTCGTAGGCAAACTCGGAGGACGAAAGCATAAAGCCAAAGCCTCCGATTCAGAGATAAACAGAATCTGAATCGATCGGAGTGTTAGAGAAAGAAATAAATAATGTTTTGGGGGGAGCTACGGAGGGGGGGTTTTGGTAAGTAGGAAGAGGACTGCAAAACGACAGCGCAATCAGAAGGAAACGACAGGTGGAAACTGTGGGTGTTCAATTTCAAAAGGCACGAAGCAGCCAAAAGTTTTCTTTGCTAATTTTAAAATAATTGCAAAAGAATTTTTTTGTAAAATATAATTAATTTCTAAATTTTAAAATTTTACATATTAATTTGGATTTTTTAAATTAAATAATTTTAAAGATTAACATTAAATATAATTAAATTTTATGAAAGTTTTAAATTTAGGTAAAAATCAAAAAATTCTCTCTAATTCAAAAAATTTTAAATATTTAAACTAAAATTTTAAAAAAATTCATAATTTTTAATTTTTAAAAATATATAATTCTCTTATATTTCTGTTACAAAATAAAAATACATGACATAAATATTATATGTAAATCAATCAAATGCTTCTCGTAGAATCGACTATCTAATGCAACTCTTCAATTCAAACTAAACTAAATAAACAAGATTTAAATTAATAATTTATTACAGTTATTTTAAATTATTAATTTAAATTTAATTTAATTATTCAATTTAATTTTAATAATTGAATTGAATTATCATATTAGTAATATTTAATTAGCTCGTGTATTATCTCAAAATTTAAGAAAAAGTATTTTAAAAACTTCAAATTAAATAAAGTTTTTTAATTAAAAACTTTTTTAAGAAGCTATATTTATTTTACTCTTTTATCCTAAAAATAACAATATTATAAAGATCAAAATTTAATTTTATTTTATAAATTTTTAAGTTTTAAATATTAATTTTATGTGTTTCCGTGAACTTCAATCCCAAGCATTAAAAAGAAAAGAAAAAGGACAAGTCATTGGGATTGAGAAATAATAAATAAGTTATTAGGATTGAACAATAATTAATAATAGCAAGGCAAGAGGGAAGAGGAGTGAAAGCTCTTGAGTCTTGTGATATGCCCTTATCCCAAGAAAGTAATAAATTATTTTTAAAATCCATGTTGGATGCTAATTTATTATTAAATCTTACATTAATTACTCCAATATCATGTACAAATTAAAGTATCCAAAAAATGATTTTTTATCTTTCATATAAACTACAAAATGTTAATATTTTTGAATACATATTAAATAAAATTATTAGATGTATATAATAACATATATTTTTATATACAACAATCGTTATATTTTTTGGTTTATTACCATGGAATTTGAACTTTTCTATTTTATTTAGTATTTAATTTTTAAAAAGGCATATGTTTTTCTTTTGATTTTTGCTTTACAAATCTTGGATATCATTTTCACTTATATTTCTAATAAGAAATAGTCTAATAAAATCATGTAATTTGGTTAAGCATTGCATGATATAAAACTTCAGGCCTAGCATTTGAGTGAGCAGTAAAGTTACTAATTTGTGATCAAAAGGTCACTAGTTAAAATTATGAAAATAACTTCTTTATAAAATGTAAAAAAAAGTTGCATATAATTGATGACTATTTCTTCGACCCTATTGCAAAATAAGGAGCCTTGTATACTAAAGCTTGCCCTTTTTATTAAGTTTGTCACTTATATAGATGATTTCGTGACTTTGAAAACTGACATTAATTTAGACAATGTAATATGTGGCAAAATCACGACAGGTGTTATATCACACCATTTATATATTTTTATCACTAAATGAAAAAAAAAGATACAAGTGAAATAAACATCAAATTCAAACAAACAGAGGAGTATATGATAAATTTTAGAAATGATTAATTACTAAAAAAAATCCAAACTTTTGTCAATTTTTTAATTATAGTTCGAACTTAAAAAAGTAACAACAAAATGTCAAGATTTTCAAATTTTTTTCAATTATAGCTCAAACTTCAAAAAGTGGCAATAAAATATTCAAACTTTCAATTTTCTTTAATTATAGCTTAACGTTGTCTGTTATTCTCTCAATGTCCTCAACTTTTAGTTTTCTGTTTGTTTTTTGACACCCCAAACTACTATCGTATTACAGCATACTGCACCAGTAAGTTCTTCGTTTTTTGTTCATTCTCCTGATGCCCTTAATGCGAGGGCGTTGGGGCTGTGTAATCTGAAAATTAAAGGGTGAGGGCGTCGAGAGAACAAACTAAAAATTAAGAGAAAAACTGAAATCAAAGTGTAAGATCATCAGGGCTGCGTAATATGATTTAGGTTATTTTAAAACAACGACGTCGTTTTATTAATCTTCATTTGTTGTGTCAATTTTGGCTGACGTGTATTAATAGTTAAGGTTTTTAAAACACGTGGCAAACTACGTCGGCAAACTTAACTAAAATATTAACGTTGGACTAGAATTTTAAAAATTGAAAATTTGAGCATTTTATTGCTATTTTTTGAAGTTCGGGTTAGAATTAAAAAAAGAAAGTTTAAACATTTTATTGCAACTTTTTAAAGTTTAGGCTATAATTAAAAAATTGACAAAAGTTTGAATTTTTTTAGTAATTAACCCTTTATAAAAATTAAAGATCAAGGTAAAAAAAGAGTCCAAACCAAGAAAAGGTAAGTGTATGTATTTAATACAAATTCTTAATTTGTCCATTTTTATTAAGCTTTTAACAAAAAAGGCATTAAAAGATACAAGTAAAATAAAAATCAAACTTTAAGAGGAAGTGAGTATTTTCTTATCATAAGAATTAATAATTAAAATTTTACCTTAACATAAAAGTTTTGGACCTGTTGACCCGATTGAGTTTTTGGGCCGTCTGTCACATTACCACTTATAGCTTGCGCTGAGTGGAGGCCCGATAAAATACAAAAGCTGGTTTGTTGGTCGGACTGAGACCTGAGGAAAAAAGGCGGGAGGGTTATGGTGGGAAGGAAAAAATAGAGGAGTTTGTAAGATTTCTGGAGTTCCAATGATTAATGTGCGTTTGGTAAGATTGTGTTTCATTGATGTGGCATTTTCTTTTAATATTGTTTTCTAAAGGAACAATGGAGATTAATGGGGATTGCTATTGATTTTATGCGCTGTAGATGTGCTCCGGGAGTGACCTGTTTGGTGTCACTGCCAAAGTTGTTGATATGCTTACCTATTCTATGTAATGCAACTTCTCTACTTCATTGTTTTCTGCTTAATTTTTGTACTTGAAGACACATTATGTCCCTTGATCAAATGTGAGCTGTTGTAATTAGTTGTAACTTGTAATTATCTCCTGGTTTATCTCCTAGGATCTCTCCCTTGATTAGCTTGGGATTTGAATTGATTTGTTGTATCTTGTAATTGAGTTTAAATTCTCACAAACCGTGAATAATAGCGTGAGCTTCCAATCCTCTTTTTGGTATCAGAGCCATAAGCTCTCCATCGAGATTTTTTCTTTGATCCCACTCCCTTCCAGCCTTGCTACGATGGCACCACCGACCTTTGTCTTCAATTCCGACAATACCATATCCACCGTCATTGTCCAGTTTAACCCGGCATCACAATTGCCGATCAAACTCACCGGATCTTAAAACTTTGCTACGTGGAAGGCTCAAATCTCCACACTCATGAACAACCATGATCTCAACGGCCATCTTGATGGCACTACCCCTGCCCCGGAAAAAACAATCACTCAAAATAATACCACCATTCCCAACCCCACCTACCACACATGGTTTCGTCAGGATCAATTGATCCAAAATGCCATGATGTGCTCCGTTGATCCCACTTTGGCCTCCGCTATTGCTAATGCCTCCTCTGCCCAAACCGTATGGTCCAATCTTCACACGGCCTTTGCCAACAAGTCTCAAACCCGGATCTTTAGTCTCCGTGAACAATTAGCCCGACAAACCAAAGACACAAAAACTGTTGCCACCTACCTTCGCGAGGTCCGATCTTTAACCAATGAACTCGCCATTGTTGGTGCTCCTGTCTCAAATGACGAGTTAATCGCCAAAATACTCACTGGACTTGGACCTGAATTTCGGGAGATTTCAGCCGCAATCCGATCCCGTGACTCCCAAATCACGTATGAGGAGTTATATGAAAAGTTGACCGATCATGAGCTCTTTCTTAAGCATGAAGAGTCTCGAAAGCCGGCATCCAACCCCATCACGGCTGCTATTGCTCAAAAGCAGACCTCCCAATCAAGTCGTCAAGGTACTAGCCCCTTCAACTATCGCCGGTAGTCCAACAATAATAATGCGTCCGCCAATCCAAACTAGAAACCCCACCACAACCGTCCGAGGAGGAACTATCAGCCCCAACCGGATGATTCTGATGCTGCCGTTCGGTGCCAATTGTGTCAAAAGATTGGTCATACGGCTCGGGTATGTCGCTCGGCGTCTCATGACCACCAGCGCGCTCGTGCAAACTTTGCAGGATACATGGCGTATCAATATGATCCGTGGATCGTTGACAGTGGTGCCACCCATCACATGGTGTCCGATGCTCAACACCTAACGGCCATTCACGACTATAATGGCCCGAAAGAAATCACTATGGGTAACGGTCAATCTATCCGATCACCCACACTGGTAACAAGAAACTCACCCTTTCCAACAATGACTTTACCTTGAACAATGCCTTATGCTCTCCCTCTATTACCTATAATCTTGTATCCGTTGCCCAATTTTACCGAGATAACAATACATCTATTGAAATCTTTCCTTTTTCTTATGTTGTGAAGGACTTGACGACGGGGGCGCCGCTGGTCCAAGGGCAAAGTAGAGGTCACCTTTATCACTGGCCACCAAATGAACTTCCTGCAAAACCCGAATGAAATGTGGCGGCATCTCGTATCCTGTGGCATCGGCGTTTGGGTCACCCAAATGACCGGATTTTGAATAAAACTTTACAGCAATTTTCAATTCCTTTTAAACATTTTACTTTCGTTTGTAATTCTTGCAACTCAAATAAAATGCATAGGATTCCTTTTTCAAAGACTACTTTGCAAAGTTATTCACCATTACAAATTGTTTACAGTGACTTATGGGGACCATCACCGGTTTTGTCCATTGACAACAAACGATACTACGTTTTATTCGTAGATCAATTTTCAAAATACATGTGGCTATTCACACTGCAAAACAAAAATGAAGTTTTCACTGTTTTTCAAAAGTTACATCCCGTGCTTGAAAGGCGCTTTCAAACAAAATTGATTTCACTATACACTGATGGCGGAGGTGAATTCCAAGGCCTTGACAATTACCTCCAATCCAATGGAATAGAACACCTAGTCAGCCCACCCTATACCCCTCAAAGAGTAGCACTAGTTGAGCACCGACATCGGCACATCATTGAAACCGCTAAGACCCTAATGCACCAAGCCTCTATGCCTACATCATTTTGGAGCTTTGCTTGTCAACACACAGCCTACCTAATCAACCGCTTGCCAACCCCAACCTTAGATAATAAAAGTCCGTATGACATACTGTTTAAAACTAAGCCCAAAATCGAGTCAATCCAGACATTTGGATGTCTTTGCTACCCCTGGTTAAAACCGTACTCTAAACACAAACTCCAACCCAAATCCACTCCTTGTGTTTACCTTGGGTTTTCGACCAAGCATTATTCCCACCAGTGCTATGATCCCATCACCTCCAAAATCTATCTATCACGTGATGTTATATTTCATGAAGAAGAGTTCCCATTTACTAAACTATTTTCTAATTTCAAGAACTCTTATTCAACAATTTCATGGGAGATTTTGCAGGATGAAAGCCACTCGGAACCTGTTTTAAATGACCCTACATGTTTTGACTTGCCCGACTACTTACATTCGGAGACGACCTTTGCTACTGCCCCTCTGCCGGTGTCGTCAGACTCAGGTATGCCCTATCACCCTTCTCCCACATTGCCAACCGTAGACCATGTTCCTGAGCCAAATAACCACCAAACTGATATCTTACAACCAACACCACCTTGTGTCTATCACAGACGATCCAAATCTGTCTCGTCCCTACCCACCACCAGTCATACCGTAGCCCCTGTCCCCATACAGCCTAACACAACAACCGATCAGCCAGTTATTCCTTTGTCTCAAATGCCAGCCAATGATTCCCTAGAAAACCCAAATACCATCTCCCAATTATCAACTCATCCGATGCTGACACGGTCCAAAACAAACAGCCTTAAACCTCGGCAATTCCATGCTTCCACAACCCTCTCACCTACATATATACCACGAACACCCAAACAAGCTCAAACCATAGATCATTGGCGCAATGCGATGCAAGTCGAGCATGATGCTCTTGTTCGGAATCACACATGGACACTTGTCTTATATGACTCTTCCAAAAACATTGTAGGCTGTAAATGGTTGTTTCGTATTAAGTATCGGACTGATGGGTCGATTGACAGGTATAAAGCTCGAATGGTTGCGAAGGGGTACACTCAGAGACCGGGCATTGACTATCATGCTACCTTTAGTCCTGTAACATCCCGCCCCTCTTCTAAGGGTTAGAACCCTAAAACCTAGTTCATGTGAGCTAAGAGGCTTGGTTTAAAT
>JAOQMR010000004.1:27644789-27660543 GCA_027563865.1 Erythroxylum pelleterianum
GTTCAGTGTATTTTTGAACTTGTAAGTTGTAAAATGATAAAGCATGGGAATCTTTGTAAAAGGATTTGTTAAATGTGAATATTGCTAATTATGTATTTGGTGCCAATGGCAGTGATTATATGTGTTTGTGTTTTGAATGGGGCCGAATGGCCCAAAATGGATTGATTTAATAATGAAAAGGGGTTTTAAATGAAATAGGGCCCAAATCGAAAATGGATTTTATGTCCAGGTTATTGTTCAAAAAAAAAATTGTATGCGGGATTTGGATTGAACACTTTAGCATGCCACCCTCGCGGGTCACGGGCTCGGATATCACCGTCGATATCGAGTTCGGGTCTTGCGAGAGTGGGGTGTTACAAGTCCGGTGGTGAAACCGGTCACTGTCAGACTTGTCTTGACCATAGCCACTCAAAATTCGTGGCCTATCCATCAATTGGATGTAAATAACGCCTTTTTGCAGGGTCATCTCGATGAGGAAGTGTATATGCAACAGCCGCCTGGATTTGTGAATGAAATGTATCCAAATCATGTTTGTCGGTTGCACAAAGCGATTTATGGCCTGAAACAAGCACCCCGAGCATGGTACAATGAATTAAAGACGTATTTGTTGCAGATTAGGTTTGTTGCTGCCAAATCGGATTCCTCGCTGTTTCTGTTCCATAAAAATGAATTTACAACTTATGTACTTGTCTATGTGGATGACATTTTGGTTACAGGCAATCGCTCGATGGGTATTCGCAGTATTATTGACGCCCTTTCTACAAGGTTCTCGCTCAAAGATCTTGGTCGGTTACATTATTTTCTTGGTGTTGAAGTCAACTATACTTCGAATGGCTTGTTCCTCACACAAAGCCTATACATTTTGGATATGCTCGAGGAGCTGAAAATGGCCGACTGTAAAGGGGTTCCGACACCGATGACTTCCACCATTGATTTTTCTCAACCGGCTACCGACTCCCCTGTTGATGTCACTTTATATCGGAAAGTGATTGGCAAACTACACTATTTGGCCTTTACGAGACCGGACATTGCGTATGCTGTCAACAAGTTGTCCCAGTTTATGCATGCTCCGAGCAAATTACATTGGAAAGCACCAAAAAGAGTCCTTCGGTACCTACACCAGACGGTTAACATGGGACTCACCATCGACAAAGGGCACGATCAGCAACTACGTGCATACTCAGACTCTGATTGGGCAGGTGATCCTCTCGATCGCACCTCCACGACTGGATTTATTGTTTATTTTGGCAAGACACCGATTTCTTGGTCATCGAAAAGGCAACGTTCTGTGTCTCGCTCTTCCACTGAGGCCGAATATCGAGCGGTTGCTGCAGTAGTGTCCGAGACTAATTGGGTGCAACACTTGCTCTCTGAACTTCGCATATCCATTCCTCGAGCACCGACAGTATTCTGTGATAATGTGAGCACCACTTATATCTGTGCTAATCCTGTCTTACATAACCGAATGAAGCATGTGGCTATTGATTTTCACTTCGTTCGCGAACAGGTGCAGAATAAAACTCTATATGTCGAACATCTCAATACGGCTGACCAAGTTGCGGATATTCTCACAAAACCGTTACCGCGAGCTGCATTTCAACGCAACCTCTTGAACCTTGGTCTTGGTGAAAATACGCACAACTTGCGGGGGCATAACAGTACACTCACATGTATATGATTATTTGTCTTATTACTTAATCAAATGTGAGCTGTTGTAATTAGTTGTAACTTGTAATTATCTCCTGATTTATCTCCTAGGATCTCTCCCTTGATTAACTTGGGATTTGAATTGATTTGTTGTATCTTGTAATTGAGTTTAAATTCTCACAAACCATGAATAATAGTGTGAGCTTCCAATCCTCTTTACCTTGATTTCATCTGTTTTCTGTTTTTCAGATTCACTGTTGTATATTCATGTATCCTTAATCACATGAAAAGAGATATACACTTCGTGCTATTATAGTCTGTAAGATTCTGAATCCTTTTCTTTGCAAATGTGATGCGTTGACAATGTTTTTCTGGAATAGATATTGAGATCCATCCCACCAACATTTCTGGGATCCTCAGCATTGGCCTAAACATGTTCTTGTGAGATACAACTGGTTAGTATCCCTTTGTATATAATCAATCCTGTCTGCTATGTACGTCTGGTCTTTAGGATTTTCATTATGTGGTCTCAAGTTTTCAATATTGTGGTTTAATGATCTCTAATTTGCACAACTTGAAGAAACAAAATCATTATTTTTGTTGGTTGGATAGAATATTAAATCTAAACTCCAAAACCTGAAATATAATTAATAGGTATAGAACCTTCATATCAGATTCATTACCTTTTCCTTATTTGAAGAGTGTAATTGGATGTTGTACAGACCTTCCTTTGCCTTTTGTGCTGCTATTAAGAGCTTGCCGACAACTTTGGATTCTATCCAAAATTGGTGACAGGTATCCAAACCATGCCTTAATGGCTTATATGTTTTGGTTTAGGAAGAATGCAGACATAAATAACTTTGCTTATCTTTTTATGTGCATATGACAGGGAAGAACAATCAGAGATCGATGTTAGTTCTGGATTTTACATGTTGTTTGGATCCATTAATCATCTTTTCTCGATTCAAGGCAAGTCACGATTGTTATTGCAGTCCTTTGTACAAATAAATTATTTCTGTAAATGGAAAACAAGGTTGTTGATGTCCTTTATGCTCTCAATATACATCTTACAGTCTTCACACATCAAAATAGCAAGGTATCATTCTTTGGAAAATAGACAAAATAATTTTGAAGTCTGAGCAAATTGGGTTCAAGTTCATTAGAGATTGGTTTTGCTTCTTTTCTCCAATACTAAATTTTACAACTCTTTTCAGGTTTCTGAGGGAGACAAATTGTAGAAAGCAGCATTGCTGCTGGAGAAAGTGCAAAGTTTTGACTGAGGAACACGAGTTTAAGTGGTAAGGTACTTGCACTTATATGTAGTTTTGGTATAAGTAGAGTGAAATCGTAACACCTGGAATTTTTTCCTGTGAACAAACTAATGAATCCTCACAACTAATCTTGTAGAATGTTAAGTGTGATTACAACTAGGAATATTGTGTATTTCTAAACAGACGACAAGCTATATTTGATATACACATATGCATTTATCAACGATCACAAAGCCATGATCTACATTCTATTTAGAACATTATCAACAACACAATAAGATTGACATACCTTCAATGCTTTACCTAGAGTCTTGGTGCATTCTTTCCATCTTGGACACCACAACCTATCAAAATCAACACCACCTTGTGCAAGAGAGGAAGCTAATGGTAGAAGACCCAATATTCTGTTTTCACACCCACGCACAATATTCACACAGTCTCACCATATGTTATATTTTATAACATGTTCTACCCTAAGGGATAACAAAGGATAATTGTGTCATTTTAAGGATGTTATGAACTATAGTTTAATGGGTCAACATATAATTATTAGGGTATTACTATATACTTCAAATGCAATTAGTAAATTATTAACCACCCCATTATGATCATTAAATATATATTAGGCAATTGGATTAATGATCATGCATATGGGATTAATGTTGTGATTATATTAGTCCACATATTTTTAACAATATTATCTTTAACAGGATATTTAGTATTCACAATCTCTAGGGAGACCTTCTTCGTTATAATCTTGGTTTGGGTAAAAGCCTAAAACTTTGATATATTAGTTCATAATATTTTATAGGCCTAAATAAAGTTTAAAAAAGGCCATATTTGTCTTTTTTTGTTCTTTATGTGTGTCAAAAATGACTCTTGTCAAGAATAAAATAAAGCAAAATAAAAACAAATCAAGAGTGGGCCTCGAGTAATAGGCCTTTTTGCCCTTGCCCAAGCCGGGCCTGCTTGCATTCCAAGCTTTCAGCATTCCCCGTTTAGATAGGAATTCGAATTCCACTAAGACATCTCTTCACTTCTATTACGAGTATAATTACAACTCCACAATGACTTACTTGAATTTGTAATGTGCTTTGATTCTTTTTATTGTAAGTACTTGTGTACTAATTGATTGCTTGTAGCTGTTACAATGGTTTTCTTTCAAGCACGAACTTGTTCTGTAAGATGTGTCAACTCTTTTGCACAGTAATCTCACTTAGCTCCGTTAAAGCAAGATTCAGCTTTGTCTCATGATCATTGACCAACTTACTCGTTCTTAAACATCTTATGACCCTTGCAATGTTTCACTTTTACACCTTTGTAAAAAAATTACGAAAGAACTAAATATTCATGACAATAATGAGAACAAGAAAGAGATACAACAAAATGTCAATCTTTATTATTTCCCTCAAAGTATACAAAGGATGTTCTCTTAATTTTAGCAACGCTTAAATGAGCTATTTACAGGCACCTTTAGATAACTAAGTCAGAATTCTAATAGAATTTTACTAGCCAAGATCATAATTTTATCTTTATTATATTACATCACACTAACCAAAATAATGACATCTCTATCTATTTAGGACTCTATTTAATAGGATTAAGCTAGAGATAAAAGATTACACGTGATCTATCCTTATCTTGGAAGATTTCCACTATCTTTAGAAGATCCTCTCGTGTGATCTTTATTCTTTAAAGCTAATGTTCATCTGCTGTGATTTTATTCGCCACATTATCTAAGTTCTCTTCATTTTTATCCATTGATAATGAGTCTTCCAAGACAATAGCACACCTGTTTGTCTAATGCTTTTTCATGCCAATTCCATTAGTCATGGCTCGTCCATTTGAGGATACTCTAACCCTACGTTTGGTTACTGTCCTCAGGGGTGAGGACAGTGGACAAGGACGCAAAAGTCATGTCCGTAACCGTGTTTGCTTGCTATCTTCGGAAATTTCTGTCTTGTCCTCAGTGGACAAGGACAGAAATTTCTATCCAAGATAAAACTGAGGTACAGAGAAGATTTGTCCGTCGGATAACATTGTGAAAAGCCGAAACTAACCTCTTTTTAACGTCTCCCACGAAACCTAAAACAAGTGACTCCAGTGAACAACCGCAGGTCACCTCCTTCGTGCGGCTTCATCTCCACTGCTAACACGGTATGATGTTTCTTTTCTTGTACATTCTTCTCTTTTGTTTCCACTTCCATGCACACTTCTGTTCCCACGTCAATGCAATTTTGGATATCGATTGGGTAAGGGAGGAATGGGTATCGATGGACAGAGGGATTGGGATTAGGTTATGTTAATGGGTGGGTTCTTGGCCATTTTTGCTTGTTCCGCTGCTCTGGCATGTTTTATTTTCGTTATAATTTTCATTTCGGGAGTGGGGAATTGGTGCCTATCGTTCTTCTTCTTATCCTTTTTTTGGGCTTCAATTGGCTTCTAGAGATTGCGTGTAACTCATTTGAGTTTTGTACTGAGCAAGAACATACAGGCTTCAAATTTTCATTTTTATTTGTTGCTTTTTCTTAATAACTCCATGCTTTTTTCTCCTTACCCTTTATATTTTCGAAATCCAGAGCCTACGATAGAGCTGCTATCAAGTTTAGAGGTGTTGATGCTGATATCAATTTTAGCCTTAGTGATTACGACGAGGATTTGAAGCAGGTTGGTCATTGCAAATGACACCTACGTTAAGCAAATTATTATTCAAGCATTTTCTAAACTCGTCTTCTTTCTTAATCGGATATATGTCCAGATGAAGAATCTCTCCAAGGAAGAATTTGTGCACATTATTCGGCGATAGAGCATTGGTTTTTCCTAGTCCATCAAGAACCTAACCTTAGCCAAGTCAGCTCGTACAAGGTCCAAAACTTTCCCAAAATTCACACCATACTTGGTTTATTTGCTAAGTTACTTTAAAACTCTCGCATATTTCCGTTATGCGTGTAATCTAGCTAACCTTTCATTCGATGTCCATCTCAAGCCTTTTTTTGGTTTCACTTCTGAATTTTACATTTCGTCTCCGACACTTGATATTGCTCATTTTCCTCATTGCCTCCTTGCAAGTCTTTGCTTTGTTTTGTTATTCCGTGTATCGAACACTGGTTAAGGCTTGTCAATGCCTACATGATTTCGTTATCTTAAACTTAGGGGTCTAACAATAGTATGTATAAACGTGGAGGTGAGTGTCTAACAATTATGGCTTCATGTCCTTAACTTTTTTTCAAGTTTTTTTAATTGTGGATTAATCATAGACTTCACATACTGATTTTTTTAATTCCGATTTAAAATTAAGTAATAATATTTAATTTAATTGCATTACAAGTTTAGCATGTCTTCACTTTTAACTTATCAACCTTAAATCATCAAGGTAACAGCCTAACTTTCAACTTTGATTTGAACTTATAAACCAAATCCGGTACTCTTAATTTTTTTAATAGGAAAAAGATACAAAATTTCTTTGTGATTTAATTAACTAAAAAATTATTAATTTTTCAAATTCTTTAAAGAATTCATTAATTTTTAAAATTCTTGAAATTTACTCGTGAATTTTTGACATTACAATCTAAATTAGGTTTAAGGGTCGATTTTAGAGTTGAGTTTTCATATTAATTTTTATGTCACCCATATTTTGTCTTTTTGATTTTTAAAATATGAAAATTTAAAATATTTTTTAAATACTTACTTCTTTTAAAACTATTTAAACTACACAAGATCCTCTATATCTTTTTTATCTTTGTTTAATTATACAAAACAAGACAGAATTGAAACATAGCTAGGAAAGCCATGTATTGTGTTGAATATAGAATAGAAGAGACTAACTGTTCTTGCCGCCCAAACCATGGCAGTGACAGATGTTGCCGCGAGGATTCAGGGCAAGACCAACCACTTGGAAAACAAAAAAGATGGGTAAGATACCTAGAAGTGATAACCCACCAATAATCAGACAGGTTTAGAGGTGGGGGACAAGACAAGAAGGAGAATCTTAACTTAACTAAGCATCAAAGTGGCATCCCAATGAGGAATTTTGAGTTGGTCCCCACTAGAGATATATGGATTCATTCATTACTTAATAATACTCGAGACTTTTGATATGGTTTTGGTAGTGATTGGAAGTGAGGAACCAACCATGCAAGTTGATGAACTAAAAATCATAATCTTTTGCTTTGACAGAAGAAGATCTGCACATGGTGAATCATGGGTTGGTCGAAATCCGCATCTTTTTTATGCAAATTAAGAGGAGGGTTTTGCTCAAAGTTGCAATGCCAATGCACGCATGCAGAACTTGAAAAGTAAGTTTGCTAATTCCCCTTTTCTTAATCCAACACAAACTGAAGGAATCAGTACTGCTTTACATAGAACATGACAGATTCAGCCTGAACATTTAGCTTGATTACCAAAAAAAAAAAGTTAAGTTGATTAGATAGAACATTTTTATAGTTTGAACTTTTTATACTCTGGTCCCTAATTTTTAAAATATATTAAAAATTCTTATATCATTCTCCTTTAGGTTAGGATATTGCGTAATTACACAATGTTCTATAGTTTGAGAGATGTAATATCGGGTTGAGTTTCTCTGATTTTGTAATTTTGAGAGTTTAGACAACTAAGGTTGTGAATTATGTGACATAAATATGATAAATCTTGTGTAACGTAACATCTAATTAGGTCACACGATCTAGTTTTTGTTAGGTTTTGATGATTATAATGCCAACCTTTAAGTGGTATATAGTAATTTTTTAAAATTAGAGATTAAAATTAAAAAAAAAACTACAAATCAGTGAGTATAAATTTGGCTCCTCATTTTCACAGCATTGGCATTTGTGGGAGATGCCTATCCCGATCATTCGATGCTTATTACTGAATGATGCTTTATTTGTGGCGGTCTTGAGGGTTTAGGCTTTTCTTCTATATATCCCTGTCACCAAAAAAATTAACAAGTGTTATTAATGGGACGACTTGATTACCTTTGTCAGTTTTGTTGTTCTAACCTTGTTCTAATTTATCTTATCCACATATTTATGTAAGTTTGTCAATTTTGTTATTCCAATTCTGTTCTAATTTATCTCATTCACATATTTATGTAAGTTACATAAATGTATGGATAAGATGAATTAGAACAAGGCAAAACTGGCACACATGATTTCATTTGTATTAATGGAGTCTTGTGGGGAAGGTGGTGGTTATAGTTACATAAATATGTGGGTGAAATAAATTAGAACAGGGTTGGAACAGCAAAACTGACACAGATAATTTCATTTGTATTAATGGATAGATTGTCAAAAAAGACTGCCTAATAAAGATCAAATGTTTAATCCATAGGATCCGCGATTAGCAGCTGAGACCGGCCATGGCAATAGGTGACAGATTTGAATTGAGATTAGCAGCTGAGAAGGCGGTAGTTACAGTTGTTTATGTTAAACTTTTGAGGAATTCTAGTACCCAGTTGTCCTAGGTTGTATCTTGTTCTTTTGCTTTGTCCTAAGCTTTGTATCTTATTCGCTTAAATTATATGATATTCTTTACCTAACTTAAAAGTTGGATGACCAATGCTATAGAATGATAAAAGATAGAGTAAAAGTAGCAAATTTTTCCTATAATTTAAAATTCTAAAAAAAAACTTTTTATTTTTTAATTTTAAAGAAAATTTCCCATTTTTTGGTCTTTGATTAAAAAATAATGATAACATAAATATCTATCGTATACTAGTCAAATATTATTTATAAGACGATTCAACTGTACTCTTAAATTTAAATCGAACTAATTAAATATAACTCAAATTAATAGTTTATTATAACTATCTTAAATTATTAATTTAAGTTAAATTTCAGGTCAAGTTTAAGAGATGAGTTGAATTATTATATTAGTGATATTTAATTAGTTTACATATGAGGTTCATATTATATTTGTTTCGTTCTTATTTTTTATTCTCAGTTTAAGAAAATGAAATTTTCTAAAAAACTAAAATTATGAGTTTTTTTAGAATTTTAAAAATCAAGATATTTTTAAAAAATTTCTTAAACTATATGAGATGTTTGTGTCTTTTACCCTAAAAGGTATTCTAAATTTGGATTTAAAATTTTCAAGAACTATCCATTATTCATACATCATTTTTAAGGTTGAATTTACAATTAATAATCTTATCTTCTCTTCTAATATGAAATCAAATTTACTAACATCATTTTAGTAAAAGTTTATATTTTAATATCATTTATAATGTTATAAATTTAAATTAACATGATATTTGGTAAAGTAAATTTATAAATATTACTTCTCATTGATAGACATATGATGTCTCTATATTAGTTAGGAGTAAGACTACGTACTATTGGACCTTTTTAGACTCCGTAGTTTAGCGAGATTCATACCGAGTATTGTTATTATTGTTTTTATTATTGATAGAAATATGATCTTTTTAAGTTATATGCATTATTAGTCAAAACTATTTATTTAACAACTAAAAGATTAGGCTTTAAACTCATCATGTTTTTCTTTTGATTATTATAATTATTATAACTATTATTATGCTTTTGCTAACTCATATAATTGAAGTTTTATTAAGAATTGAAAAAGATACAATACTATATAATCCTCATATCATTGATCAAGGACTTGGTCACCAAAAGGTCGATCACATGACTTGAACTTTAACATAAATGTGGGGAAAAGCTGAAAGGAGTGGTGATTAAGTTATAATAAGAGTATTATAAAACTATAAAAGACACTCCACCCTCCACCATTAAAGAATGATTCAGAAATCGAGAAGTAGAGGAAGAAACATGCAAATCAACGGAAGAAAGGAAAAACATGTTCTTCTGTTTCCAGTTACGGTGACTGATGAAGAAAGTCCTTACTAAACTTAGCACAGGTCAGGCCTACAATGCAAGTGGATTCCATGTCTAGATCCTTAGGTACTCAGAGCCATCTCGCTGGAAAGTGGTGGTGATACACTCGAACAACTCATAGCTCAAGTGATGGGAAATGAAAGAGTCCTTTATTTTAATATGTTGTAAGTTAGTTTCTAATTATTGATTTACACAAACTGTTATATGTATTCATGACCTTGTATAAGATGAAGTGGAAGTGTTAAGCATAAGTAGTGTTTACAGCCACTTGGTGCTTTAGATTAACAAGCACCAAAAGCATTTGATTATGTAAATGTATTTGGGAAGAATCGTTAATCCCTAATTAGTTCTTAATCTGATGTTAAGTGGACTAGAATAAAATGATTATATATGTTAATGTAACATATATAAATATATCTTCTTGGCTTAGCTTAAGCAAGCTGTTTAATATAGTAGAGTTTGCATGTCTTCTTGCCATATATATATATATATATATATATAACTTAAGCAAGCTGTTTAATATGGTAGAGTTTGCATGTCTTCTTATGATATGATATCATATATTTATGTATTGAAAAGAACAAGAGATGCTAAATTTTTTATAAATTTATAAAAAAATATTTAATTACTTTTAGACATGCAATTCTCTTAAATCTAAATTTAAATTATTGTTAGAATTAGTATAAAATGGGGGTGATATAAACAAACAACAATAATAATATTCAGTAAGAGTACTGCTGAAATGCGGGGTCTGAAGAAGTCTAGTAGTACGCAACCTTATCTTTACTTAATAAAAAGACTATTTATAATAAACCCACGTATAATACAAAATAATGATAGTACAAAAATATAAATAAATTTATATAAATAAAAATATAGAAATATACAATACATAATATCTTAGATATAAAACATAGTAAAGATTAATAATAATAATCTACAATACAATCAACTGAAATGTGTATTTTCCAATTACAATTTAAAAGAATTAAGGATTAAAAAGTAATTAATTAATAAAAGATTTTACCTCTAAAAAATTTAAGATATCATGCCTGTCTTACTTTTGTCTTCTTTCTCTAACATCATTCTTCTTATCTGTAACAATGAGCTAGCTGGCTCATGAGTTTAAATTTAGGTGTTTTCAATAGCCCGATTTATTGGTCAAATTAGGCTCATATTAGTCCGAGACCTAATTTTTCTAATTAAAACAATAATATTTTGTTTAGAAAAGTTAGATCTTAGACAAGCCTGAACTTAAATAATCTAAGCTCAAACTCAATTTAAAAAAAGCGTTATTTTATACATTTAATATTTAAAACTTATTTTAAAAAATTAGCGAGACCAACTCGTTAGCAGACTCATTGTAACCCCTGATTCCTCGTACTTTATCTTATTCATTCGTCTAACGGTTCAACTTTTGGATTAGCTAATTAACTACACATTTCTACTTTAACTTAGTGATAATTATTTACTCAATCAGCATGTTAAATAAGTTTTACCAAGGGGACCGCTTGTACCTTAACCTAAAGGCCGATGGTAATATATTACTAGTGCTTACGTCATCCGTTACGACACGCTATTTTGGACTCTTTAGGTTTTATACATGCAATGATGCAAGCCTGGTACTATTTTAATTTTAATTTATTTTTATTTTAATTATCATGTTTTGAGAATTGTGCTTATCCTCTTTAGTATATTTAATTGTCACATAATTATTGTATTATTGTTTCTCTAATTTTCATTTAAAATTACATAATTTATATAATAGTGGTATAATTTATATAATAACTAAATGACAATATATAGATAATTTTTAAAATACAAATATTAAAATAAAAGGTCAAATTGTAAAAAATAGTATAACAAACCTTATTTTAATTAAATTTTAGTAAAAAAATACATAATGAACTTAATGAGAAATTGATACTATTAATTTAGATTTAATGTATGTTGTAAAATTCCCACTAGTAGGATATATATCTCCCAAATTATCATCGGGTAAATTTTCGAATTGACGTAATAGTCTGCAAATAACACCAACTAAATATTTTGTACTAAACAAATCCTGTACAACAGATTCAATCGAGAGAGTGTACGTACGAGGATTTGAACGTATAACCTTTTGGTACAATATATATAATTAGAAGCTTAGGGACTAGAAGGTACTTGCTTTTTAAGTTCCTTTGTCTCAATGTCTCTTCTCGTTGCTCCCTTCCCATAAACCCTGCAACAAATATAGTTTCAAAGCTCCTAACCCTCCTCCCAGCTAAGAAGCTATAACCAACAAAACCTCCTAAGAAACTGACACTACCTTCTGTTCTAAAGTTGTGGTCTGGTTTTTTGTGAACGTTAAGGTTGTTTTTGTTTCTGATCTCTGTCAAATGAGCTTTATCTCTTTTACTTTGCATGCATTTAGGAAGGAAATTAAGATAAGTGTCTCACTACCACTACTGTTCAAATGTTGTTCACTCTGTTTTGTTCTTGTTCTCTTACAGTTGTTTGATCTCGACAACATTCGACCAGTTTTGTTTCTTTGTCGGGAAAAAGAAACACTGCGTGCCCTGCATTGTTGCTCAACCTCAAGGGACTATGAACGGAGAGGATTCCATTTCAAGGGATGGTGGTGTGTACATTGATGAAGAGCAGACCACCACCACCATAGCACGTGGACTCGTCGGACAATTACCGGCCGGTGGTCGTTTACGACTCAAAGAGGTCTCTCTCTCTCTCCCTCTGTTACATGTCCACTCTATGCATGCTTCTACTTCCTCTTTCTAGTCCTTCCCCGGAATGGTTTTGTCACGGTGGTCGGAGGTAGATAGCTCTCACTAGTTAAGGGTTTAAGGTATAATATACAATTCTATAGAGTGAAATGGTTCCATTTACATTAATAAATAATACATTAAAACCGAAATTAATTTGAGTTTTAAATCAGAAACTATTCATAAAGTTCATAGGAAAGAACAAGTAATTTATTTTTATTCGGTATTATTAATAACACAATCTAAATTATTTATTTGTTTGTTAGTGTATTTATAATTTAGATAATATTAATTTTAATGACCCGACCTTTTAATTCAAAATTTAGTAAAATTTTTAAATATAGATAACATAAATCTTTCAAAATTGAATATTTTCTTGTATAAACAAACAGAACATATTCGGTCCACAAGACTGTACGCTTTGCAACTCTTGTGGACCGATAATATGATCTAATTGTTAAATAAATAATTAATTATAGGAATATATTAATCATTTATATATTAACTTTAGAGTTCAATATATTTTTCATTACATGTTATATTTAAGTATTTGTTTTTATCTTTATGTTTTTCTATGAATAATAATGGATTATTATAATATATATAATAATGGATTATTATAATGGTTGATTAAGGTTTTTTAAGTTTATTATTTAATTTACTAAAAACCTTATATTGATGTTAAGTTTGTCAAATTAAAGTCTCATTTTTTGTTTTTTATAATATTAAAATGACCAAGATTAGAATTTTTAATTAAATAAAATACTTAAAATTTATTATTTATTGGTATGGACATGGGTGATAATTATTTTTTAATACAAATCAAGAGTATATGGATATAAGTATGAGGCAACTTTTACTAAAAGGTATTCCTGTCTCTATCTTGTATAATCTTAATTAAGGCAAGATTAACACCATTTAGTCAAAACGAGTTTTTAATCCCGATATTCGAAAGTTCGAATCCTTTCGTCGATTATAGTTTTTTTAATTCTTATTATTCTATATATATATATCAAAGGCAAGATTAATGTAATGAAAAATGATTATGAAAAATGAAACTCAAGGTTTTTTGTGAAAATTCTTTAAAATCAAGATGAATACATAAAAAAATCTTCTAGTTAAAAATTTCTTTCTAATTGTTATAGAATAATGAGAAAATTTTTAAATAATACGAGCCTCCGCTTCTCACGACAACAACATATTATAATTTAGTTATCTCATTTATAAAATCAAATAACTACGTTCTAAAAAAATATTAAATATCAATTTGGTACACGTAAAATCAAATAAATATGTTCTAGAAAACTTATTGAATATCAATCTCATTGGTCTCATAAATATCACACTAAGCATGTGATAATGCTTAAAGTTGATATCTTTATGCATATCATTCAAGTAAGTTCAGAAAAAGTTATTGAGCTATCACTTGGGAGATTCCTTACCAATGATGTGTTACGGACTTGCATGGTAGGTAGGAGAAGAAGCAGTTTCCTTAGGGAAGATTGCCTGTCCAATAATGATGACAACTTTGCTTATGTACTCAAGGTCTGTAGTGTCTATGCTCTTCTTAAGTCGATTGGGGAAGATGGAATTGGCAGGAGGAACTTTAGCAATTGGATTCCTGAACATCACAGGTGTCTCAGTCATGAGGGGACTAACTGTGGGTATGGATCCAATCTGTGGTCAAGCTTATGGAGCAAAGAGATACACTGTACTTAGCCAAACTTATCAGAGAACCCTCCTCCTCCTCTTAATTGTTACAGTACCCGTTAGCTTCTTGTGGTTGAATGTTGAACCAATCTTCCTCAGGTTAGGCCAAGATCCTGAGATTACAAGGTTTGTCAAGGATTTCATTGTTTTCTGCATACCTGAACTGATAGCTCAAGCTGTTCTGAACCCAACAAGGTCGTTCCTGAGAACTCAAGGCATTACTTCTCCTCTTACCATATCCGCCATTGTTGCAGTATTACTTCACACTCCAATCAACTACCTTTTCGTAGTTCACTTTAAGCTAGGAGCAAAAGGGGTTGCACTTGCGCTTGCTTGTAATACAATTAACATGAATATAGGGTTGTTTATTTATATAATTGCCTCCAAAACCTCGTTAAAACCTTGGCAAGGACTTACAGCTCTCTCCATATTCCATGGCTGGTGGTCTCTGATATCTCTAAGCCTGCCTAGTCTGATCTCAGTTTGCCTGGAATGGTGGTGGTACGAGATCATGTTGTTCCTTTGTGGGTTACTCAACAATCCAAAGGCATGTGTAACTGCCGCAGGAATCATCATTCAAACAACTGGTTTTATCTATGTGTTCCCATTCTCTTTGAGCAATGGCTTGACCATAAGAGTTGGTCAAGCACTGGGTGCAGGACGACCACTTCATGCACAATGGACAGCCATTATTGGGATTTCCATTGCATTTGCATATGCCTTCACTGCATGTATTCTCATAGCTTCCTTGAGATCAGTTTGGGGACGATTATATACCAACGAATCACTGGTTCTTGACCTACTCTCAAAGTCACTTCCTATTCTGGGGTTATGTGAACTTGGAAACTGTCCACAAACAGCTTCAAGTGGAGTCTTGACAGGGACTGCACGACCTAAACTTGGAGCTCGCATAAACTTGTGCTCGTTTTACCTGGTTGGACTTCCAGTCTCGCTTATCATGGCGTTCAAGTTTAACATGGGATTTCAGGGACTATGGCTGGGACTACTAGCAGCACAGTATACTTGCTTGTGCATGATGATTTACACATTAACACAAACAGATTGGAAACATCAGGCTAAAAGAGCAGATGAACTTACATTGGGTGTAGAAGAAGGCAGGAATGACTTGGAAAGCAGCTTAATTGACGCAACTAATCAATGAGTTCCTGCCAGAACAAAGTAACTTCTAAAAAATCAAATTCATTCCTGGATTACATCATAGCATAAGAATAAAAATCTTTACCACAGAGAAACGATCGAATTTGCCAAATCCCAATGTTTAAAACCGATCTTTCTTTCTTTAATTCGCAACCCATGTTGTGCGGAAACGTGATTCAATTTGGAGTGAAAATAAAACAGTAAGAAAAGAAAGAAAAGAACAACACCAAGATTTTTATACTGGTTCGGCAATGCCTACGTCCAGTTTGGAGACGACTGAATATTTCACTATAACAATGAGAGCATACAATAGTGTTTATCACTCAATTTTCAAGAGACCCAAATTAACCCAATAAAA
>JAOQMR010000004.1:27680064-27697665 GCA_027563865.1 Erythroxylum pelleterianum
TGATTTTAAATATTTTGTCATTATAATTAGGGTGCATAAATTAAAAATAATTGTTTAAAATATACTTAAAATTTGCTGTAAAATAAAATTTTAACAAATTTTTATTTCTTAACATTTTTATCAAACTAATCACTATTAATTGTAATGGTAATCATTCCTTAATCTTAACCAACTAACATAATTATAATGATTATATCTATTAATCATATTCCTCACTATATTCATTCCTATTCTCATTCTTGTTATCTCTATGAACCAAGCGCCCCTCAAATCCTTTAAATTCTTTTTCTTTTGCTTCTTCCGTGTTGGTGGAAATTAGCTTACCCCATCTTTTCAAGAGTTAGGAACCGAAAAATGAGTTCTTTGCTTGGTTGGAGCATACTAAAACCTGTTAACAAGAGTTCAATCTCTGCTAAACCATTCCTTGTCCCAGAGTAAAACTAGTTCCTGTAGCCTGGTTTACGTGGAACTAGTCAATTAATGCAAGTCCACGTACTATAAAGTCATTAGTGGAGGTTGTTGGCCGCCTGTGGCCGCCTGTCCACTCCCTTCCCGCCCGTTGTGCAGTCCAGATTCACCAGACTTTTAGGTGTCAACGGAGTAAAAGATGAGTACAACGCCGCACATACCTAGAGCTTTTGTTCGGTTCGATCATCTCAGTTTTTTTTTTTTTTTGCTACAATAGAAAGAAAACAATTCAAACAAAAACCATTTGTGCTAACGTAAGAGGTTCAGTGGTACTGGACTCCTCGTTGGTCCGATGAAGTAACTCCAAAATCGCCATCAGAGGTTCGGAAAGCATATGAATGCTTGGATTGGCCATCTCCGCAATAGAAGCGAGGCGATCGGTACACTGGTTCCTTTCACGACTTACATGTTATAGTTGCACGATTTAGTGTAAGAGGTCACAGGTACTTGCTACTAAAAATACATCCTCAATTAAAACTATATTTGATGAGGAGATAATGTTCATTACCTCGGGAGAGTCTGACTTCAATAATTACGCAGCAGATGAATTGGTAGTCGTTACATGTCACTAAACGTCATTAATAAAAAGCTGAGAACTGTATCATTTGACTCGAAGTGCCGAATGGAAGTTGTGCAATTGTCAAACCGAATTTAAGAATCATCGCCATTGTCAGTATGCAATTTGATGGGAGGGTAAATATTGTATTTTTATGTTATAAGAAAAAGACGAATATCAGTTATTCAAAAATTAAACTAAAAGTTAAATTAATAAGACAAGAAATTTAACGTTTGAAAATTTTAATTGGTATTAAACCGTCATAAAATTAAAGAATTTAAAATATACATATTAGATAGTTTAAAGTTTTATTACAAAATATTATTAAATAAAATTTAATTAATTTATTTTAGTTTATAAAAATTTATTAATTTACAATGATTAACTAATAAATTGCTTAGTTTTAATAATAAGAGTTATTAAAATAAATTGAACTAAAAAGTTAAAAATTGAAAATTCAAGTCTTTTACGATTGATCTGGCTAAATAGTATAATAATTTTAGAATATTTGAGATCAAATAGGATTATATATAATTTAATATATTAATTTTAGATCGAATTTATGTAATTTTTGTGATTATTTTATTTAAAAAATTTGTTAAATCTGAATTCAAATTTTTACAAATTAAACTTAAGTTAATGATTTTGAATTAAATTGAGTTACTTTAAAATAAAAATGATCGACTGTATAACTATTATTTAGTAATTTTTGGTGATAATTACTATTAAATAAAAAGATTTATTTTATAAAATATTTTATACTATTTATAATATTAGTGATATTTTTTATAAATATTTTTGGCTCATCATACCTCAATTATAGTGTACTATGATTCATATACTTGTATAAATTATGAGTTACATGCACCATATTGAATTTGAGTTCAAATTAAAAAATTTTCAAAAAACTTAAAAGTCACAATTGGACTTAAGCCCAAAAGCTGGTCCAAATCCATTTTTTAGTTTATTATGAATCTTTCAAAATTTTGGATCGGGCCGATTTAAATTGGGGCCTTTTTTCATTCCAATTGTAAGTTAGGGTTATATAGATCTTACTCAACCGTAGTTCAAGTAAGCGAATTGTAACATAATTGATCAGTTAAAAATTAAATAAAGTTAATATTTAAAAAATTAAAAAAGATTATTTTTATTTATTAAAGAATTTAAAATTTAATTATAAAGAAAGACTACTAAATAAAATTTCAGCGGTTGATTTATAAAAATTAATTAGTTTACACAAATTAATCGATTAATTAATAAATTTATCAATTTTTAATAACAAAAATTATTAAATTAAATGAAACCGAAAATTTGATTAGTTTAAGGTTTTCACTGTTAAACTAGTAAAAAGGGTTCAGTTTATAAAATATTGGTTTTCGGCTATTTTTTTAAAAAAATTAGTGATTGAATTTAAAAAATTGATGCTAAATAAAAAAAATAAACACATGAGTTTAAGTTGAATGATAAAGTCCAAAGAGTTAGGAGAAGCTACCGGTGTGATGGTTGGTTGGACAAGGGTCGGCTTTTGCAACCTTAATTGCTCCAACAACTACCATAAGAATAGCAGTGAAGAACCCTCATTCATGATCCTTACCTAGCAATTCAGGAAAATTCAAATGTTTGTTCCCTCCCTGAAATTACTTACCACACTCAGTAATCATTTAAAAATTACGTAATTACCATATTAGTTTGAGTTTAGGCAAAGTTATTTCAAAATTTTAAATATTTTAGGAAATATTTTTTTAATTTTGATTAAAATAATGACAAAAATATATAATATAAATATCATACATAAATTAAATAAATATTATTAATATATTAATTTAACTCAAATTTTAAATATTATTATTTTATTGGTACTTTTTTCATTGCTTACATGTGTATCTATCAAAAACAACTTATCTATTTTGTAAAAATAAAATTGCATACTATGAGAACTTCACAAATTTTACATTGGTGCGGGATTCAAACTAGGTACAATGATGACGAGACAAAACAAAAATAAATTGTGATGTATTGATATTTATATCAAATATGTTTAATTTTTATTTTTAATTGAATAAGTATTTTTAAAATTTTTAAAATTATAAAAGAAATTTCAAAATCTTTTTAAAGAAATTTAAAAAATCTAATATTAATGTCTTTTAAGCTTAATTCAACTTTTTGAGCCCCGAAATGGTTTGTACTTTGCTCAGAACCTATCACATGAACATCAATAGGTTGATGAATCATTCTCTTTAGTATCTTCTCTTCTTCTTCTTCTCCTTCTTCATCAGCATTTATCACCGTTGAACCATCCTGGACCAACCTCTTTATTAGCCTCAACTACCATACGTATACAATCACCTTTCCTGTTTACGCTCTTTTTCTCTATATAAACACCATACGTGAGTAGCTCAGTACTCATCAGTTATCAGCTCTCACTTACAGTGTAACATGGCAAGCTCTCGAGCTCTTAACTTGGTTTCCATGGTGGTGGTGGTTATGGTGGTGTGCACGGTGATCGGTGGACTGCCTCAGACTAGAGCAGCTGTTTCATGCCAGCAAGTGATAACTAACCTCAGACCATGCGTGACTTACATAATGAACGGCGGTGCAGTTCCGGTGAACTGCTGTAATGGAGTTAAGGGGCTGAACAACGCCGCCAGGACAACGCCAGACCGTCGAGCGGTGTGCAGTTGCCTGAAATCCACCATTAGTGGACTTCCATACAATAATTTTAACGTCCAAAATGCAGCTTCACTTCCGAGCAGGTGCGGGGTCAACCTTCCTTACAGGCTTGACCCTAACATCAACTGCAACGGGTATTTACAAACTAGTTGATGAATCAGTTTAGAATCTGATCTTTTATTTTGCTAATCATGATCATATCAAACTTTTTTTGCAGGATTAACTGATGGAAGTTGACAGATGAAGATGACGAGTAGAGAAGAAGAAGCTAGCTAGTAGCTACTATGTCTGTTAGAATAAGTGGACTTTCAGGGTTTACCATATTCATGGAAGCTTGTGTGTCAAATCCATATGAAAGTTCTTGTATGTGTCTTCTTATCATTAGCATATATATATATGGAGTCGTTTTCCTGCTAGCCGGTGCTGTGCTTCTCAATCCATTACCTTTTCTTGCAATGGATATAATAATGTTAATATAAATAAAATACTAAGAAAATCTGTAAAGCCAAAAGAGGAAAACTCGTACTAAATACTGTGCAGAGCCGTACCTATGTTTTGATGGAGCAGAAAGAAAGCAACCTGACAGACACTTATGACAAGACCAACCTTCTCATTTAATGTGTTAGAACAGAGGAGAAAGGAAATACTATCTATATTCTCTCTTTAAAAAGTTCCGAGACTAGATTATCGGAGTGTCTATACCGGAAGTACCTCCGATGCTGTTCTCTAAAAGGTTCCGAGACTAGATTATCGGAGTGTCTATACCGGAAGTACCTCCGATGCTGTTCTCTAAAAGGTTCCGAGACTCGATAATCAGTGTCTATATCGGAAATACCTCATATGCTGTTTTGCAGGTACAAAGAGAGGACTTGTATACCTGATCATCACAAGTCTAAGCATATCAACTACAATACCAGTTGCAGACAGAGTACTGCAATTCACTGAAATAAGTGGCTGATGCTCCTGAAACTTGGACAGATCAGGTCACTATTTCTCTTTGAAGGGACTCAAGACTCAGCTTTATAGATGGGAAATAAGAACTTCAATTTCCTGAACTTTCAGATTCAGCCATTGATTGTAGGATATATACATTTAGTTGGAACCTCAAATAATCAATCCCCAATCAGTGGAATTTGAGAGAAAACAAGTGAAAAGGATAGGAATTAATGTTATACAGTCATCATCAACATTCAGTCGTCAACTTTCAGTTGAAATCTCGCTGAGGTAAGAGATCTCAGTAATTTTATAAACAGTGCACGCCATAAATTAAAAAGAAGAAAAAAAGCACTCCATTTAATTGATTTCTCAACAATGTGCAGCTTTCGTCAATGATTAACTGAAAGGTCACAGAAAACTATTTAGTCATCAAGCTTCCAGGGAGAGAGGGGACACTACCCAAATCATACTGTACCAGCCCGAAACTGGTATGAACTTGAATATGGTATCTGCAACTTTGTCCCAAATACTTGTAGTATAAGAGTTAAGATTAGTCTGGATAGAAAATTGCTCTGCTCTTTACCAAAACAAAAAAAAAATTGCTCTGCTAAAGTTCTAATGAAACAGATGACCTTGGCTGTCACTAAACCAACATTTGTAACAGATGACCTTGGCTGTCACTAAACCAACATTTGCCATTAATGAACAAGCAAACACCTTTATAACTGGTTCCTTAAATTTGGTAGGTGGCGACAGCTAGCTACCGGGATCAATGCAGTCAATTACAACAGCTCCTAGAAGTTGGCTAGTCTTGCAATACATTACCTGCTGTTTGTTGATAACTGAGATGCTCCTATGTCTAATCCCACAGACCTGTAAAACCTCAATAACACTTCCTGGAAAACGAACAGAAGTTATGGACCATTCATGCCAAAAGTATGTAAGCAGCCAACAAGGAGCTTGATCTAGAACTAGAAGTACGGAGAGTACCTGGGACATTGCATACAAACACTCAGAACCAGAAGCACAATTCCATGTCTTCCAGAAATATTTCCAGGCATAACCTTCAATGTGACAGTTAAGGTAACTAGCAAACTGAAGCACAATAGACCAAACTCCTATTGTGATAGTCGTAAACATAAACAAAGACCTGGTCTTTCCAGTAATGTGTTTCTTTAGCAGCAAACCCAGACACAATAATATTGATGAAACGTAGATGTACATTCCTTTTCGATTTTTCGGTGAGACTGATTCTAACGACAATGCAAGATTCCCCATGAGCAAGCATCCAGCAAATAGTGATACCTATAGCCATGAATCAGCATTAATCATCCCAAAATCAGATGAACAGAGATGCTTAAACATTGCCGATTAAGTTAGGTAGAAGAAATTGCATACCTCACAAGCCAGATTTCTCAGTGGAAATCCAAGAAGCTTACTTTCCCAGTATTGGGGATCTGGGTTGTTTTTCTTCGCTGCAACGGTTCGCTTCTTGGAAAGCTCTTGGAAAAACCCGAAGAATCGGGATTTTAGGCTTTTCGGTTTCTCCACTTTTGCTTGGAGAAGGAAAGCATAGATCTTAATAAAGATTGACAGTTTGAGGAAGTGGGAAGTGGGTTTCACTGCGATTGCTTTGAACTTGAAGTTAAACTTGTTTCTGTTAAATCTGACATCGAAATTGATCTTCCATGGAACCCTCGTCCTGATCTGAACTTTCCGATTCATTTTCTTTAACAAGATCGACTCAGGATTTTGCTTAATCTGATGTTGCAACTGAAATGTATCAATAGCTGAATCAGAGAGTTGAGAACTTTTCAATAAATTACTTAAGTAAGAACATTTCTGATTATCCTCTGTACGCTCTTATAATTTCGTGACCAGTGGGTGTAACTTTCACTTTTCTTCTCAACATCCGTTCTGATATAGTTGAACTTGAAGGGATCAGGACATTAAGAGATGTAACTGAATCAACCTTGCTACCTAACACTGATCAGTGACCATTATCTTATGATTCACTAGTCTGCTTCTGACATGGTACAAGGTAACATAGTTAGTTGCCATTGCCAAGGTTTAAGGAACATAAAGCGGTTGTAAGAGGTAGCAAAACTTTGGCTGGAATTAGTTCCCAATAAGGTAAATCAGAGATGGCATAAGAAAGCTCTCACCTTTTCAAGGATGGGATGGTTTTATGGCAAGCAACTCACATACAAAAGCAGGTCTTAGAATAGAGGATTAAAAAGGCCCATCTCACTATCAGTAAACCGCTTCCACCATGTAATTCTTAATATAAAGTAAAATCAAAGTAATCAGGATACGTATGGACAAGGAGCCTTGAGTACTGTCATATGAACAACCTTGCAGATTACAGCAAACTGAAGAACTGATCTGCAATCTATCTACAAATAGCATCCTCTCTAATGACTAGGTTGAAAAATCACATATATCTCCTATACACTCTGCTGAATCATCAGAAGAACATGGGAAAGAAGGCAAATAAAAAAGAAAAAGAATGCAAATTATTAACAATCAGAATCCTTCAACACTAGTCCTTCGAGCAGATGATGATGATGAAGATTTCCGGCTTCCTAGTCGTTTGAGTCCTTCGAAGGAAAGTGTGGAGGAACAGGTGCATGGAGGCAGAGACATGGGCAGAGTAATTGGAATTGTGGGAGAGAGAGATGGTCTTGTTTTTGATGGTGGTGATGGTGAGAAGTTTGACCTTGAAGATGGGGTGATAATCCCATTAAAACTCGGCGATCTCAGCATATGATGCTTTCTGGCAACTGTGGCTGGTTCTTGCAGAGGGAAGCGACAAGAGTATTTCATGTCTTGTATGACTTTTAGATGCTCTACAATAGTTCTCATGGTTGGCCTCTCCAACGGGTCGTTCTGAAGACATCTCAGAGCAATATCGGCCACAGTCCGGGCTGCTTTTGATGGGAAACGGCTTTTTAACTGAGGATCCATAATCAGTGACAGCCGACAGTCGTCAGCCAAGAAAGGCCGGCTCCACTTTACCAAGTTCCTCTCTTCCTTGGGATGACGGTTATCGAGATTCCTTCTTCCTGTAAGTAGTTCCAGCAGAACAATTCCAAAACTCCACACATTGCTTTTTGGCGTCAGCAACCCCCTCTCAAGTGTCTCCACTGATAGGTTTCCAACAACCTGTAGAAAAAATAAACACGATTTAACGACCAAAATGAAAGGCCTAGAAAGGGTCAGTACTGCATGCAAATTAAATTGGAAACTATCCATCTCAGCGTTGGTGTAAAGGAAACCAAGATGGATACAGGGGGGCCACAATAAAAACTAGTACAAATTGTAAAGGAACTTACGATTGATGAGCTAGAGATCTCTGTCTCAGGAATATGGCCAACACAGCCATACCCAGAAAGCTTTGCACTAAAATCTTTGTCAATCTGTATATTGGCAGTAGAAAACTCATTGTACATCGCCTGTAAATTGAACAATGGTTTCGGCAAAAATCAGATGTAGTATAATCTTCTGTACAAACATATCAGACAATTGACCTCTTGATCATCAAAGAAAAACTAAAAATTTCCCTCATAATGGGAAAAAAGAAGCAGGCAGAGCTGTTTCTTTCAACAATTGGCCTCAATACCATCTCATGTAGGAAATAATAGCGAGGATTTCAAGTATTTAAAAAGCATCACTAAGAGAAAGCATTACATATCACTGAATGCAATCCTCAAGAAGAAAGAAAAAAGGAACCACAAGATAACAATTACCATAAACTCAACAAGAACTAGAAAACTAAATCATGCAGGCAGCCGTACTAATTACCTGGAAAGGCCCTTCTTCATGCAAGAAAGTAAGACCTTGTGCACTACCCAAAGCAATTTTCATCCTTGTATTCCAATCAATAGGGGGTCCATCTGATCTCTCGTGTAGGAGACGGTCCAAGCTTCCATGATAAAGCCTCTCATATACTAACATTCTCTGTTCTGACCCATCACGAGCAAAGTATCCAAGCAGTTTACAAAGGTTTGGATGTCGCATAGATGCAAGAGTGTTAACCTCACTTATGAATTCCTTCAAACCCTGGAAAACCATAAACCCAATAAATATGACTCGTATACTTTTGTCAAATATTATCAGAAAACAAGGCATATAAAAGATAGTTAACAATGATTATTCAATAAAATGGGCTTGCTGGTTCATTTAATTTCAATGGCAAAGCCTAATCAGTGGTGAACTTGGTTCAGCGATTGCACTGATTCATAATAGGGCTACCAGATATCAAAAACAACAGACAAGCTTCAAATATGTTAAGCAATTTCTCCCCAAATTAAACCAGCATTCTCAAAGATCAAACTCTAAGAATCCACAATTCTGATCTAATTTTGAAACCACGGCATACTATGCAAGCTAAAAGGAAAGCATAAGTTAAACAGCACAATAGGTTAGCTAAAAGGCTGAGGCAAACTACCTTCCTTTATGATATGCATCTAAGTAACTATAATTAACAGGCACAATTAAGAATCTTTTTGGAAAAACACACCAAAGTCATGAAGAAATCACACCAAATTCATGAGTTACCTGAGCTGATGGGTTAAGACGAGTGATACTGGCTTCAAACTTCTTGGAGTTATCATCCCCAAAAGAAGCCCTATATATGACAGATGAAAGACCTTCAGACACGCATCTGTCTAATGAGAAATTGTGGCAAGCAGAAGCAATTTCTTCGTACGAAAAGCTCCGCATTGATCCACTGTGTGTTGCATTAGGGGGCAGCGGTAATGGTCCAGAGGCATATAAAGGGCCACTGGAATTCCCTACTTTGAAGCTACTTGTAGGTTTCAAAACAGCACCTGGAGGTGAAGGGAGAGGAAGAGGTTGTGGTGTAAGTGACTGCTGTTCCTTAGCTAATCCAACTCGTCTCTTTGAATTTTCGTGCTCATCATACCCAATTGCTGCTAGACCATCTTGTTTAGCTGCATCAAGACTTTCTGGGGCCGATAGTGCCCGTGTTCTATTCTTGGTCACTCGATTCTCTGATTGAATAGGTTTCACTCTAGTCCTAAAACTAGGGGGGGCTGACTGCAGTGACCTAGTATGGATCGGAGGTTCAGGGAGTGTAGTTGGTGTTTGCTTCTTAGGTGTTATGTGCTTGAAAGACACTGAGCGCTCAGGCTTTTTCTTCCTGCTCCTCAAAACAGTGAAGCACCCCATCTAATTGCATTCAACGATCTAAAAGAGCAGCTCTACAAGGTCTCTGTCAGAAGAAAGCAACAGCGTTCAAATTATCACGAAATAAATAGACTGAATCAATGATCATAAGGTAGACAATTTATTATGTGAAGAACAAAGAAGTTAATAAACGGCACAAGATACATAAACTCCCTATGATGCACCAAAACTCGTAGTTGATCCAATTAAATGGCAAGCAAACAATGATCGTTGGTTTCTCCACTTTCCACATTAAAAACATAAAGTTCAAAGCTTTTTCCATTGTTGGCATTGCACAAGAAAAGTGGCATCCAAACTAACAGTCATTCAGTTCATAACCACTCACAGGCATCCATTACTGTGAGTAATACAAGCAGACATCTGGGTGTCACATATTAGATGGGAAAATCACCCATGAGCTCAATTATCAACGAAAGTTCAATACTTGGCATTGCATTTCAGTTGCAATTTGGCGCCAAACAAAATGAAACGATAACCAAAATAAAAGAAAGCTGGAATAATATCGGATTCCATTAAGCAAAAACAAGAACCCTAATCAATTAAAGAAGAAAAGAAACTATCCATTTCCTTCTGTTTCGCACGGCGTAAAAATGACCTTATTCGACTAAATTTACTCGATATTAAGAAACAAAGATTTATATGCTACCGCAACGCCTTGCACCAAAAAAAAAAAAAAGAACAACATCAATCACCATAGATAAACTCCAAAACCCAGATCCAAAACAACCCCAAAATCACAAATTTTCAAGAAATCAACGATTTTGCCAGTCATAAAAAAATTTCAGCCTTACACCAAAAGAAGAACAATAAAAGCGGATCAGCAGGCAAACCAATAAGATCTAGAGCCACTAACATAGCCAAGAACTCTTTTTTCTTAATCATTTGTGACGAAAAGATATGAAAATTTGAGAAATTAAAAACCTGAAAAAACGACGAATCATGCAAAGGCAAGGCTCTCGCTGAAACTGTGGATGGTGAAACGAAAATGGAAAGCAGAAGGAGACACCCTTTTTCAAGTACAAGAGAAAGCTAATTCAAAGACATTGAAAAGCTGTGACACGCGCGCACATTTGTGGGCAAGAAAAGTACACCAAGGAAAGGAAAAAAGAGGAAGGAAGGAGGAAGAAAACGAAAAGGAATGAACACTGGTCAAAGTCAAACCTACCCAAACTCTCATTTTTAATATACAAAAAAGTGCTTTTTTTAATTTCTTATTCCTTTTTGACATTTTTGTCCTTCAAAATCAACCTTTCTACAAGTTGTTGCCATTTCATGATTAAGGATTGGTGTTTTTTTTAATCAGAATTTCTTATTTAAAATTATACCATAAATTTAATATAATCTAATAATTAATTCATAATATAAAATTTTAGTTATGTTAATATACTTATATATGAGAAATTTTGAGACTCAAATTTATAATTTCTAACATCAAAACTTTTTTTGTATTAATTAAATTACGTTTGAAGAGGTAAATTATGTGATTTTGATCTTTAATACCAATTAATTATTTTTTAAATGATAACTAAACAATCAATTGGTTTCTTAGAAATGTTTTTCTCATAAAAGATCTACAAAAAAAAATTCTATCAACAAAAGCTCTACTAATATAAGCCCAACTAAATAGAGGCTTAACATACTTAAATTTAGATTTACACGTATGTTCATCGGAACAGTTTCTTTAATAAGTAAAGTAATGCTATGTACTACCAAATTTTCTCAAACTTTGCGCCACAACAAAACTTTAACTTGGTATTGACGGTGATACGAGACTGAAGATGTGGAAAATTTTAAATTAGATTTAGTGGTCAATAAATAATATTTGTTAAAGAGGATTTTTTTTAATGAGTCGTTAAATTTGAGAAAGGGTTATGTCTAATTTGGTAAAATCTCAGAGTGTGATCTGGAAATTCTAAGAAAGGCACCTCGATTGAAGTGACAAGTTAGTCAAAGTTTTGAAAATGTAATGATTAAACTAAAGACACGGTCAAACGAACCTATCTTTGACTGTGATTTTGTCCCGTCCGTCCGATATTGACTCGTAGCCGAAGATCAACGGGCTCTGATTGGGTGAGTTTAAAATTAAAAGGTTGCGTGGGGCCCACTGATATCATCAGAAAATTATAAAATATTTTTTTGAACAAAAAGAATAATCATAGGATGAGATAAGCTTCTTGTACTTGAACTAATTATTCAAATTTAAAATTAATAAATATCTTTAATTTAATCATATATAGTTAGGCATAATTAAAAGTTAAGTTGGTTCGGTTTTGCATGCTCCTAATTTAATATGAAGTCTAATCAAATTTAAAATTATTTTATTTACTTGACACAACATTAATTTAAAATAAAATTTATGTTATTAATTTAGGTTTAATTTGTTGTATACTATTGTGTGATTAATTACTGAGTTCAATTCGATGTGAAGTCAACATATCGACGTTAAGACAAAGTTGTCTTTACCCTCAACTCCGGGCTCAAATAAAATAACAAAACGATATATGGTTAAGTATTAGACCTCTAAGTTCAGATTGCGGAATAATGCAAGTGTTAGCGAGTCTTAGCCAATGCTTGGCATGCAAGTCGGCACGAGGAAGGCGTGTTGACGAGGGAACAAGGCGAAGTCTTGCGAGTTGGTAAGCAAAAACTCGAGGAATTTGCGAAGTAGGCAAATAATGCGGGAAGTATCGACAAAGATCTCGAGAGTAGGCAAGATTCGATACGCATAAGCATGTGTAGACACGCATTGACAAAAATCTTCAACAAGAGGTAAGATTCGGATGCGAGGGTGTGTGAAGTTGGCGAACTAAATCATGCGAGACTCGAGAGTGCGCGAGAGCCCACAAGGATACACGAAGGCATGCGAGCGCGACAAGGCGCATAAGCACTTGACTTCGGCGAGGCAGGTCGAAGGTATATAAAATATACAAGATTTTACAATAACTCAGATTATAACTTGTACTTAGTCATGGGGTGACGAGATTACACCATGAGAGTGAGCTTGATCATGGAAGGTAGACTTGTCCATGGACGTGCATTAATGGACTTATGTGTGGATAGGCCGTAGTGAAAACACATCAGTAGTGACGTGGCAACTGTGGATGATGTGGCACGTAATGACGTGGCAGATGAGATCATAGTAGATGTACATCAGTTTTAAGAGATAAAGATCATGTGAAAGGATCTTCTGAAGATAAAGAAGATCTTCGTAGATAAGGATAATCATTCTTACATAAGGTAATCTTTAATCTTGTTAATGTGATGTAACTTAATCCTATTTGATAGAGTCTTAATTGGATAGGGATGTCATTTATTGGTTAGTTTAACGTAATCTAATAAGGATAAAATTGAGATCTTAACTAGTTGAGTTCTATTAGGCTTCTAACTTAGCCATCTGGAGGAGCCTATAAATAGCTCATTAGAGTTGAGAGCTATTCATTCAATCATTGAGTCATTCATTGAGAGAAATCACTCAGAGGAGAAAGCTTTGGGAGTTGAGAGCTTTTGGGGGAGTTCTCGTTGTAAAGACTTCGAGTAGGGAGTTCCTTGTGAATACTTCGAGGAAGAGATACTTGTATCTTTTTGTTAACATTTTGTTGAGAGTTAATAAAAGAGTAGCTTCAGCTATTATATCTCGTGTTGCTTTCTTTACTTTGTTATATACTTGTGTTATTTTTTGTGTGTGAGATAAACACTTATGCGCGCATGAGGTGTTAGAAAGCTAACAGAATTATTCGACGACATTCACGTGAGAAGGCTGAATCTTGCTTAAGCGGACCTAAGTGGGATTGTCGCACGAAGATGAGCGTAACTTACGGTAAAAGTTCGAGTCCAAAGAAGACCTTTGTGACATTAGGCACGGTAATAAGCCAAGTCGAATAAAACTTGCCAACTTATCTCATAAAGTGATTCGAGTTTGACTTGAGCTATAGTCGAGCTCAAATATGCTCTAATTACTTAACATAATGTTATTTTATAATAGGGTTGAATCGTTAATTTAAAATTACCTTATTAACTTTTTATCAAGTTTATATAATTGTGTAATTAGTCTTTTAACTCGTATACGACAAATTAGTCTAGTTTTATCTGATATCAACATATTAAATTTAGTTTAATTAAATTTGAATTTAAGTATTTGAGTTTCATCGAATTGAGGACTGAACTTGAGATTAGAGTAAACAATTTTTTTTCAAAATGTTTGGCTGGATTTGACAAACTTGAATCTCAAATAATCCAAACTCAACTTGCTCTATGGTTAATCCTACCCGGCTTTATATAAACCTTATTTAAGTATAGTGGTTTAGTTATTAAATAGGCTTCACATTAGAATTGAACTGAGCCTAAAATTGTATTAAATTCAAGTCAAATATAATTTATAATTTAAAAATAAATATGAATTTGATAAAAAATAAAAAAAGACTTGAGTTTGATCCAAAACCAATGATGTACATCGAACATATTAATTTCAGATCGAGTCGTGTCGAATGAAAATGTCATTTTTAATATCGAAAGACTTTTAAAATGTGTCTAACCATTTGAAATTAAGATTTTAAATCATAAATCAAATACAATTTTCAAAATGATGCTAATAAATTCTTTTAAGATTTCAAAGGCTCCAAAGATTCTATTATTACTTAATTCTTTATAATAACCATCTTTAATTATTTAAGAATAGGAATCATAATGAATATTTTTAATTTTTAATTTTTAATTTAAAGTTTAATTAAGTTCACAATAATCTAAATTTGATTCGATTGAGTTCAGATAGTATAAAACATAATTGAGTCAAAATTAAAATATTGTCGTTTAATTTTATAAAAAATATGATTTTAAAAGTAAATCAATATTTTTAACAATTTAATTAAATTAGGTTATAGATTATTTTAAAATTAAAATTAACTGGATACGATAAATGTTAAAGAATTAGAAGAAGTACGTTTTTTAAGTAAACGACAAAAAACACGCAGTAACATTGACTAGAAAGACAGAACAAAACTAACCCAAGCCAACAGGCTTACCCCATACACCCGAAACCTACTAGCCTTTCTCCATCAATGTTTGAACTATCAGAGATATCTGAAGCTAAAATAGAATTTAAAACCGAAGGGCTAACACTCCAATGATGTAGGTTTGCATGTAATAAGGCTACCCTTGCAAGAGAATGAGTCGCCTTATTGGCAATCCTACGCGTCCAGTGGAAGGACAAATGAAGGAAATGTCGCTTGAGAGAAACACAATCAAGAGCCAAACTTCCAATCTCAGAAAAATTCGACGACGGGGCTGAAATAGCTTGAACAGCCATCAAACAATCAGACTCCACGATAACATGATCAATGCTTTTCTCCTTTAACCAAGAAAGAGCTTCCCTTATCGACATAAGCTCAGCTAGAATTGGGTCAATCTGAAAAGGATAATGTCCCGAGATGGCAGCAACAAAACGCCCTCTATCATCTTTGAGAATAGCAGCAAAACCTGTAGCATTCTTTTCTGGAAATACCGCCGCATCGACATTACACTTTAAGAAACCCTCCATCGGTCTAGTCCATCCAGACTCGGTAGCACGATCCTCCCCAGCCGTACCAGAAACTCTTTTAAAAATCTCCCGAGAAGCCTGCCAGTCTTTAAGGAAACTATCCGCAAAATTGACAATCTTAATAGAAGATATATTCTTACCTTGCCAAACTCGTAAATTGTGATGATACCAAATGCTCCAAAGCAAAGACTATTTGGCGCTCCATGCTGGAAGACGGTGAATTACGAATTACATGTGTTAAGACCGAGTCGACACCCTGGTTAGGCAACCGCCAGCCTGACAATGACCAGACGTCCTTAGCTTGAGAGCAACCCACCAAGACGTGAGCCAGATCTTCTGGAAACCCACAGATATCGCAATCGATTCTCAGTTGAACCCCCTTACGTCTGAGCCGATCTTTGTATGGAAGAAAATCAAGAAGGCACCGCCAACCAAAATCCTTTACCTTAGGCGGTACAACCATATTCCAAAGCCTATTCCATGGACCTTCGACGAAAAAATCTCCTATGCCAGTGTACATAGAAAGAACCAACTTGTACCCTGATTTAACCGAATAAATACCATTCGAACTATAGTGCCAAATAAGCTTATCTGGCGGCTTGGAGCGAGCGATTGGGATCCTGGAAATACGCCCAACATCATAAGGAGTTAACAATCCTTCTAGCATTTGTTCATCCCACCCGGATCCCTCCTCATTAATCAAATCACACACCTTTAGCTCACCAAACTCCGGAATGGAAGGGGAAGTGACGAAAAAGTTATCTGCGTCATTGATCCAAGGATCAGCAAAAACATTAATCGAAGATCCGTCTCCCAATCTCCATCTAATACCTTTAATCAGAATATCCCTGGCTGCAAAAATACTCTTCCAAATAAAGCTATAATTAGGACGATCAGTAGCCTCCAGAAAACTGCACGATGGAAAATATTTCGCTTTGAAGATTTTGCTCGGAAGCGAATCAAGAAAAGCCAAGAAGCGCCAAGCTTGTTTGTCAAGCATGGCTAAGTTGAAACAGTGCAGATCCCGAAAGCTCATACCCCCATATTTCTTTGGAGCACATAGACGATCCCAACTAGCCCAATGAATTTTATTCCGATCATCTGTCCCCGAACCCCACCAGTAGGCATTCGTCATTTTCTTAATATCATCACACGTGCCCTGGGGTAAAAGGAAAACACTCATACAGAAAGCTGGCAAGGCTCTACTGTCTTGATCACAATCTCTTTCCCTGGTTTGGAAAGCAACCTATTCTTCCAACTCCTTATACGCTTGCTAAGTCGATCTTTAATAAAAGCGAAGACCGGTTTCTTCTTCCTCCCAATTAGAGAAGGGAGACCCAAATACCTCCCATGATCAATAGGTGTATTCACCCCTAAAATATCTTCCACTGCTCGTCTTTCAGAAGACTTTATGTTTGAGCTAAACATAATACCTGACTTTTGAAAATTGATAGCCTGCCCCGATGCCTCTTCGTAAATACCAAGAATCCTTTTCATATTTTGTCCTTCAGAAACATTCGCACGAAAAAATAAGAAACTGTCATCGGCAAAAAAAAGATGAGAAACACTAGGACTACCGGGGCAGATAGTCACCCTATGAATATCCCATCGAGCCTCGCTATCTCTTAACAAAGCTGATAAACCTTCAGCATAGAGAATAAAAAGATATGGCAACAAAGGGTCTCCTTGTCGTAAACCACACTTCAGAATGATAGGTCCAATTTCGGAACCGTTAAACGCCACCGAATATCGAACAGAAGTGACACACACCTTAATAAGCTCCACCCATTTGTTGTCAAAACCCATCTTTAACAGGCTAAACCGAAGGTAATCCCAGTCTACTCGATCATATGCTTTGCTAATGTCTATTTTAAGAGCTGCCTTCCCCTTTTTCCCTTTTCCTTTGTTCTTCATGTAGTGAATGATCTCGAAAGCCACCATGATATTATCAGTGATAAGCCGACTTGGGACGAAAGCCGACTGCATGGGAGAGATGATCCTTGGTAGCAAAGTTTGTAACCGGTTCGCTATCACCTTAGCAATAATTTTATAAATAACATTACAAAGTGTTATGGGCCGAAAATCTTTCATGCACGAAGGATTGTCTTTTTTAGGAATCAGAACAATGACTGTGTCATTTAGAGTGTCCGTGTTGGACCCCGAATTTCGATTGGACGTTTTGAGTATTTTAAGTATGCATGTAGTGTGGGTAACATTTTTATAATTG
>JAOQMR010000004.1:27697765-27717685 GCA_027563865.1 Erythroxylum pelleterianum
AATTTTGTATTACTGCTTTATGATTGTGATGCCATGAGGAGTTTAGTGGTGGTTGTCAGTAGTGGTCTCTTATCGTAGGATATGTATCGGAGTGACCTACGGGCGTTCCGGTGGGTACTCTATGGTAAGGGGCACTACAACCTTTGACCTTTGCTTCCAGTATATGTCTTCTTGAGCAAGAAGACCATTGAGCTCAGCCTTGAGGGTTCGAAAAGAACTGTATTGAAAATTTTTACGGGCTATCTCCATTCTCATCTTAATAGACTTAATGCGTGCCTTAAAATTTGATCCAAGATGCTTCTGCCAGATTAACAAAACCGACACCACACTCTTTGATATGAGCCAGAAGATTCAGCCTATCATTGGCCACCCACCACCTCGAAACAAAATCAGAAAATCCGTCCTCTGTGAGACATTTGTTTTCAAAACGAAACCGACTGATTCTCTTAACTGGAAACCTTCGACCAGCCACCAACTTTATAGGATTATGATCAGACGTAGCACTCACCAGATTATAGAGCTTGTAAAAAGGAAAAATATCCATCCACTCCTTGTTAACAAAAGCACGATCTAGTCTCTCCAAAACACGCGAGTTTACACCTCTGCCTCTTTCCCATGTAGAGCCAAATCCAATCAGAGGAATTTCTGCAAGGTTGCAATCCATGATGCAATGACGAAACCCCTCTATCAAATAATTAGGATAAACCCCTCCACCCAGTTTATTGTTAATAGACAGAAGATTATTAAAATCTCCAAAACAAACCCAAGGAATGGTCTGACTATGAGAAAGTGACCGTAAAAGTTCCCAACTGGCTCGTTTTCTAGCATAATCAGGAAAGCCATAGAACCCAGTAAGACGCCATTTTGGGGTAGTCGAATCATCAATAATCATGTCAATATGGTTATTAGAAGAATCTATAATAGTGGCAGAAACAACATTCGTCCAAAACATTGCCAGGCCACCGCTCCGACCAAACGATCAACACAGAAACAGAAATCATAATTCAACAACTTTTTTATTTCTTCAATCTTATTGGAATACGCAAGAGTTTCACTAAGAAAAAGAACATAAGGCTTATTGAACCTAATCCTTGAGATCACGAACTGTCTGGTGGTTGCCCAAGCCACGACAGTTCCAAGCTAAGAGATTCATGGCTCTCGGCGGGTCAGCTGAACCAGACCGGCCGTTGGTAATTGAAATGTAGCGGTAGACACAATCATTGCTTCAGTATTCATCTCATCATCCCCATGGAGTCCTAGCTCTCCTTGTCTGGGACGTTTTTTATTTTCCTTCAAGTCCATAACCGAGGCTTCTTTAACATTGGTCCCAAGCATGTCAGTATCCCCTCCTTCTGTTATGGTACCATGAAACTCAACAAAATATTGGTCCACTTTTGGAGTAGCCCCGACCATCGAATCTGCTATGATCTTCTTCAGATATAATGAAAACCGATTGCAAATCCTAGTCGGATTCTTCTCCCCAGATTGCGCGTAGATGGCGTCCGAAGTTCGTGCAGCAGAATCCACACCACTCTCAGTCCCAGGATCTCGTTTCCACTGCGTCATCCCTCTTGCCTTTCGTGCTCGCACCTCAGCGTGGATCTCTTCTGGCCATCCTCGACATAACGCCTCAGCCGAACGTTCAAACAATGTGGGGCAGCTGGATTCACTGTGCCTGATAATACCACAGACATAACAAACAAGAGGAAGCCGTTCATAACTGAATGCGATTTCCATCGGTGCCACTCCCTGCTTTCGGATAATCTTCTTCCTCATCAACGGTTCTTCAACATTTATCCTGACCCGAACCCTCATATAGCTATTCCAAGAATTTCGTCTGTTAGCTGAATCGTATTCCAGGTAGGTACCCATTAGGTTTCCAATGCTCTTAGCCAGCGCCTCCGAAGCAAACCCTAAAGGAAGCCCATGAAATTGTGCCCAAACATCAGTGTACAGGAAAGCAACGTCATTTGGATTCTCTCCTTCCTTCCATTGATGGACTAACAGAAGGCTCTTATTAAAAGACCACGGGCCTCCAGCTAACATCTTCTTCATATCGAAAGGGTGATAAAACTGGATTATGTAGAGACTATTATCATTCATCGGTTTGATGAAGGCTCCCCGCACAGGCTGCCAGAGATTCAAAAGCGTTCGTTCCAGAGCCTCAGCGTTGATCGCTCTTTTACCCAACAGTTTTCCTAGGAGACAGAGCTCATAGTTGATCTCCCCCCGATGAGTATCTTCCGGAGATAACACGAACTCAACTTCTTCTTTTTCACGAATACTAAGTCTCTACAAGCCTGACCCTATAATACTAAAAGGAAACCCGAAAAACTACAGATCAATAAGAAAACTACAAACTCTCAAACATGCACAATCAAGGCATGACCAAAACTTGCACTCTTTTAGAAGAAGTACGTTAAAGACTACATTAAAAGGGCTTCTTCTCTTTAGGGATGACAATTAGATCTGCCCCAACCTGAAGTGAACGAACCAATTTCAAGTTAATAGGGTCTCAAGTCCAGTTTTCCTACAAAATCAGTCATAGGTTAAGCTTAGCCTAATTTGATACTCAACTTTATATATAAAATGACAGTCATTTTATTTTGACATTTTAAATTAAAAAAATAGGAAGGGCCAAGTAGAGTTTGGACTCAGGCTTGAACTCGGACTGGAGCTACCTGATTCGGTCAGACTCAAGCTCAGATCTTGCTTCTGATCCAGCCCCCAGCAACTAGGGTCAGGTCCGACCCATTGCGATCCTACTTCTCTTATCCAACTACTAGTACCCACTTTACCTCTTCTCTCTCTATTTCTCGCCCAAAACGTTCCATTTCAGGGCATTTCAATGGTGGGAACGGGAAGTTCAACATTGGGTCTCTGTTCAACTCCGCGTTATCTGTCGTCATCGTTACCATTCTCAGTAAAACCTTCGTCTCTTTCAATGCGGAACTTCCCAAGATCAATTTGGCGTCCCACTTTTCCCAGTAACAATTCTTCCTTCAATTCATATCTGAATAAAGATTACGCAGTGTGGGTTATTGCTGATCGAATTCGTGTTACATGTAGAGATTTACGCTTTGTCTAGTAATGACATCAAGGTGGGTACCAACATTGAGGTCGATGGTGCTCCTTGGCGTGTTCTGGGTATACCCACCTCATTACTTACTCTTGCTCCTTTGCTGTTGCCCATCTTTTCTTTGTTACTTGACATTTGGGGTTTGGTTATATGTTCCTTATCACTATTTTATTGGGTTCTTCGTAGAGTTTCTTCATGTCAAACCTGGTAAAGGGGCGGCTTTTGTTAGGACCAAGCTACGGAATTATGTTACCGGAAACACTATTGAGAAAACTTTTCGAGCTGGAACGTCGGTAATTTAATTATATATTCTCAATGCAATTCAATTTATATCTCATGTTCTACTTCATTGCTTGTTGGCGTAAAAATTTCCCCTTTTGGGTGTTTCACTGTGGTTTACGCACAATCTTTAGTTCAATCTTGGCATATCGATTGAATGCGATTGAATGCTAGTATTTTAACATATGACAGATGGTTTTGGCTATGTGACTTATGTTTGTTTAATTTTTGCTGTACCTTTCTGCTGCCATTTCTTCAGCTTGATGAGGCAAATGTGTTCAAGGAAACAAAGCAGTTCACTTATAAGGACGGTGACCAATTTGTCTTCATGGACCTGGTATTGCTTGCTATTTGAAATATCCAAGTATAGTTAGCAATTACTTATCCATTTATGACAATATAGGCCTGTTTAACAAACTAGAGATCTTATTTGGTTCTATCGGAGCTAGCAAAAATGATAGTTGAATGGTTATAGTTGGACTATGGTGTTATCTCCTATATCAAGTTTCTGTTATGTTGACTTGTTACAGAGTACATTTGAGGAGAGTCGTCTCAATGCATCAGATGTTGGAGATAAAACAAAGTGGCTGAAAGAGGGAATGGACTGCAATTTACTCTTTTGGAAAGGAAAAGTACTTCCCTACTCTTTTTTGCTTTGGCATATGTCCAATTATCATAGGCTAAAGGAAAAGGAAACAGGCATCATAATTTTAAGAAATTGTGTTGAAGAGAGTGATTTATGAGAAATCCATATTTTGTGGTCTCATGGGTTGCTTTTTGTGGAAGATCAGCCAATTGTGGATTACTCTTTTGATTGTAATGTTTGACTGATCCAAAATTACTAATTGCTGTGGAAAATGAGTATTTGTCTCTTCAATCCATTTCTGCCACTGACCAATCATTGATGTGGTTGCAGGTTATTGATTTTGAGCTTCCAATTACAGTAAAGCTAACTGTTGTTCAAGTCGATCCTGGCCTCAAGGGTGACACTGCTCAAGGTAATTGCATTTGGGTTCTTCATGGAAACACTGGAAATGAGTGTTTTTCGGGTTCAGATGATCAGTTGTGTTTGCCATTTAATCGTAAAGAAAACAGGCCTCTATTGTTGTGTTAACTTTGCCCTGGATTTGTTAACATGCACTATAACATTAGAGAGATAGGTAAAGCCGTTTCACTGCACCATGTGGATGGTCATAATCTAGGGGATATCACATTTCATGTGCCAATCCAACTTTTAATGAACACACTAATCTGCCAATCAAATTATGAAATAGGTCATTTCTTGTAACTATTTCCGAGTGATGACGGAAAGTGGAAACTGTCAGCAGTCCACCCACTTGTGTGGCTATCATATTGCATTCGTTGATATGTACGGGATTGAGTCATCTCTGCTTTCAGTTAATCAGTTGTTTATGCACCTATATTGTCATTAATTGCTGTCTTACGATTAGGATAAAATTTTATTGTGTAGGTGGATCAAAACCAGCAACTCTGGACACTGGTGCTGTTGTCAATGTCCCTCTGTTTATTAATACAGGCGACGAGATATTAGTAGATACAAGAACTGGGGATTACATGAGCCGGGCTTAAGTTTTACTTTGTAGTTTACGCACAACCGAGCTTAGAGTTAGACAACTTACGAACATGTACTTGCTTGAGAAATTTTACAGAAAGCAGCTTTCTTTTCATATGAGAGAAGTGAACTTGCATCCAAGGCAACATTAACAAGAATAGGATCAACTGCGAAAGGTCAGCCCTCTGAATACTGCATAATTTGAGATATTCTTATGCATTTGGAATTTTGAATGACATTCAAGTGCATCTATCAAGTGAAATTACTACGAATTCGAATGCCAATGGCTGTAAAGTTTAGAAATCTATCGGAAGTAGAATTGCAGAATTAGATATATTAAACTGAAGAGTCATTATCTCAGAAATGATACATCTACTCATTGCTGAAACTAGGTGGAGAGAATATTGATGAAGTTAAGAGGAATTACTTCAATGTCAGTAATTTTCTATGTCAAGTGATGGATTGAATATGTGTTTTACATCTAGGTATCACGATCAAATACTATATTATGCTCTGAGAGATGAACAATGTGACTAACTTTTCCATATCGGACATTCTTTCTTGGAGCAAAAACTGATACAACCAAGCGTAGAAATTAAGAAAAGCTTCAATCTTTATATGATATATGCATACATGTCTTCATGTTATATAGCTGAAATTAGTATGGGAAAGAAAGGTAAACCATTATGAATCAAATCCTAAGTGATCTGCTAAAAGCTTTCCAGGATTTAAGATCTCTGGGGTCTGGAGCTTCCATTTTGGGTGCACTGTCCTTGTGTTTAGTGACCTTCCTCCCAAGAATGGGTCTGAACAACTTCTTCAGGATTTTCTGGAAACCCATTTTGCCGTTTCGTCTTCCTTGTTTCACCTCTGACTCTGGAGCTTGTCCAATCATTGGAACTTTGAATCGTGAACCAGATTCATCTCCTGGCTCAGAGAGGCTCCGACCAAGAATGGCTTGGTTTAGTCTAACCTCAAAGGAAAGTCTCTCAAACTTGTCCAATAGTGTGCTTTGCTCGTCTCCAAATCTCTTGAGAATCACGCCTACTTCTTCATTCCTCACTTTGGTATTCATCGCCATGGAAACGAGCAGGTGATGTAGGTATCTATATCTGCAAAGAAACTGAAAAGGGTTGCTGTAACTTGCAATTACCCACGACACTCTTTTATATAAGCTTCGAATAAAACTAGGAACTTTCTTGTCTCGACCATCGTACCAATCTCCTACTACCAATATTATCGGATGTCAGTGTACTTCCCAGTTTCCGGGGTAAGTGAGTCCCTAGATTCAACGGCATTGTAACTGTCAGACAATAAATCTAAGTCTTGCATGACTTGTCCTTTCTGAATACTGGTCGATACAATATAAATATAAAATTATATTGCTGTTTGGCCTAATTTTCTCTTTATTCTTTCTTGTAGCAAAGGAAATTGTATCTGATGCCTTTGTCATGGTTTCCTTTTGCTTTTACACAATCTTGTATTGTACTAAAGCGCCTTGCTTGCTAGTTTTCAAGCTTTCTTTTTGCTTTTTACTCCTTTTTCTTTTACCAAGACTTGACTGATTTTAGGTTCTTATGAGGGTAAATATCCCATTTCAGAACTTTGTCATTATTGATTTACCAGTCAAATTTTCATCACCTCTTTTATTCATTAATGATAACAAAAGGGTTGGTAATGGGTCGAATTGGATTTAATTTCTCTAAAATCTGAGGAGTTAGATTTTTTTAAAAAATTTAAACTTAATTCTTAACAAGCTTGAATACTTGAGTCTTAGTCCAATTTGATTAAATCTAGTTTAGTCCATTGATTTGAAGCTGAATATAAACTTATTTTTTATAATTAATCGGGCAAAAAAATTTGTTAACTCAAGTTAGAACTCAATTAATTCTGAATATTTTAACTTGAGTTCTACCACACCAAAATTGATCCGTTGACTTTCATGAAATCGAACCCGAGTCAATATTATATTCACACTTAAGAAAGGCCCACTAAACCATTTGGAGGCTTTTAAAAACCCATGAGAAAGGTCCAATGCCTATGTTAGCAAACATTTTACACACAGCCTGAGCAGTGGAAAGGCTTGCCACTTGAAGCTGAAAATGATTGGCATGCACTGATTTTGCCATTCCAAGAAGAGCAGAAAGAGCTTTACAGCAAGTTTAACGGGGTAGGTTGGTTCTGTTATTACACCACAAACCAGGGTCTGCTCTTAGTTCTACGTTAACATCTGATATAGGGAGATACATCTTTCACAATGTTTCACGACTTCACTTCCATTAACCTTGCTATTTGTTAAACAGATTACTAGGATACAAATAGTTGCAGACCCCCACCATGAAACAATGAAACATGATTGATTGATTTTGATTCAGTCTAGTATATAGACCATATTGGGCCGGTGATTAAGGAATCCGGTAATAGAAACAGGATCGAATCCAGAATAACATGAAAGGTACAATACAATAGCTGGCAAGAAATTGAGAAGAACCAAACAAAATTCCATCTACTGTCTTTAGCCAACCGGAGGATTATTCATGACCGGAGGAAAGAATTTTTTGTTCTGTTCTTGAACTATGCAAGTTCAATTCATTCCAGATCCTCTGTAGGGCACTGGATAAGTTCCAAAATGTTCACCACTTCCTCCATGTCTGGCCGGTTAGATGGCACCTGAGAAGCACAAATTAGGCCAAGTTTTATTACTGGAATAGCTTCATCCGCAGGAAAGTTTCCGCGAAGCCTATGATCAACACATTCCTCCACTCTACCATCCTCCAATGCTCCTCTCACCAAGTCACAGAGCACCACTACATCATCCTCCATGTACTCAACTGGCCTTTTCCCGGTCACCACCTCCAAGACCAAGACCCCGAAACCATACACATCACATTTCTCTGTTATCTTCACAGTTTTACAAGCAAACTCAGGAGCCATGTAGCCAAGAGCACTTTGGATTTTGCTGCTTAGGATGCAGTGGTCTAGCATCGGCAATAGTGTTGCTAAGCTAAAGTCCCCAACTTTTGGCTCACCAAAATCATCTATTAGAACATTTGTTGATTTCAGATTGTAGTGAATGATGTTCATATGATGCAGATAGGCCAAGCCTTTTGCCGTTCCTAGAATTACGTCAGATCTCTGTCGCCAGGAGAGACAGTTTGTGTTTGGTACATCATGCAGATGCTTGTACAAGCTCCCACTGGAAACGTATTCATAAATAAGTAACTGCAATGATGGAGTCCAGTAATAGCCTTCCAATGCCACGAGATTATTGTGCCTGACTTTCCCAAGTTTCTTCACTTCCCTCTCAAATTCTTCTTGGGATCTAATAAAGCTTAAAACTGTTAGTTTCTTTATAGCAACTGAACGCCCATCGCGAAGTGTTGTTCGGTAAACAACTCCGAACCCGCCACGGCCAATTTCAGAATCCTTGTTCAGAAGTGCATTTGTCCCAGCAACAAAATCAGCATCACCAGAAAACATGACAAGCTTGCCATACTTTGGATCATTAGAAGGGGAGCAACTGAAATCCTCCCCACCTGACAGTGTGATTGCAGCAGGAGAATGTGACCTGGAAGACCTCCTAACATGGATGTTGAGGAGAGTAACAGCTATCACACCAACAGCAATAAATGAAGCTGCACCAATAGCTATAAGGACAGAGATGCTAAGAACAATTTTACTATGATGCTGGCTTAAAGAAGAGGTGTTGGAGGAATTGCGGGAGTTCGGATCAAGGAAAATGGGTTTTGGATGTGAGGAAGGGCATGAACGGTTGACAAGAGAACCGCATAAAGATGGATTGTCAGAGACAGATGAGGGGGAAATGGTGTTGAAAAAACCTCCAAGTGGTAGCTCACCTTGTAGGCTATTATGGGAGATATTGAAACATTGCAGGTTTGAAAGATCTGTCAACTCCTTAGGTAAGCTACCAGATAGGGTATTGAAAGATAAGTCAACAAACTGGAGGTTTCTTAGATTCGCAATGGCTGCCGGAATAGGGCCACTGAGATTGTTGTCGGATAAGATCCTGAAAGTTTCAAGTAGAGAACAAAGAGAAGTTTCTGTTAGAATTTGAAGCAAGGGCAAGGAAACAAGTAAAGCCACAGGATTATACACAAGCATCTTCATGAAATGGCCTTATCAGGAAAAACATGATACACTTGGAAGCAGCCAAGAAACAGAAATCTAGATCACAAATTCCAGGAAAGCTTGAACTCACAGAGATGTTAGAGACGAGCAGTTCTTTATTTCAGCTGGGATATTCCCAGTCAGTACATTCTTTTCCAGCCTCAGTTCCAAGAGTGAAGCTGCTGCTCCAATTTCAGAAGGAATGATTCCATTGAGCATATTATCGCTCAAGTCAAGGACTTGCATTGCTTCCAGTTCTCCTATGCTAGACGGGATAGAACCCAAGAGCCGGTTCTTGGATATATTCAAGAGCAACAAGCTGCTCAGAACTCCTACATTATATGGAATTTCACCAGAAAAAGCATTTGAAGAGAGATCCAAGACCTGAAGACCCTGAAGAGACTTTTCCAAGGATGTAACTAAAGGGTTTTTGATGCTTTCACTTAACTTGTTACCAGAAATTGACACACTTCTTACTCCCATCTTAAAAACCCAAGAAGGAAGATGACCAGACAAACAATTCTGACTAACATCTACACTTATAAGGTTGAGGCAATTTCCAATGGATTCAGGTAATCCACCATTAAGCTGGTTAATAGACAGATTTAGTTCCTTCAGTAAATATAGATTACCAACAGAATTTGGAATCCTACCAAAGAATCTATTGCTAGAAAAGTCTAAAATCTCAAGATTCCTCAGTTCCCCAATCCAGCCAGGAACTTCACCAGTGAATGAGTTTCCCGCTAATCTAAGAGAACTGCAACCTGTAAGATTCTGCAAGGACTCTGAAAGGCCACCAGACAGAGAATTGTGGCTGAAATCAACTTGTTTCAGAGACAAACACCCTCCTATATCTGCTGGAAGCTGACCAGAAAACCTGTTCTTTCGCAAGTTAATCGCTCTCAAATCATTCAACTTGGCAATTCCTCCTGGAACAGCTCCTTCCAAGAAGTTGTCTGATAAATCAATATATTGAAGCTCTCTCAGAAGCCATAAACCCGATGGTAACTCCCCAGAAAGCTGATTAGATGAAAAATTAACAGATAACAGTGTCCGGCACGAGCTCAAAGAATCAGGAACCTGGCCTGTGAGGTTATTCCTAGCAAACGAAACAGATCTCAGTGACCCACATTGCTGGAAAAAATCAGCAGGGATTGTCCCTGAGAGATTATTGTCGCTCAAGTCAACAACTTGTAAACCCCCAAGGTTAACAAGACCCGACTTTATGGTCCCAGTGAAGTTGTTACTCGACAAGGACAGAACTTGAAGATACTGCAACCTCAAGAGTCCCCGACCGATGTGCCCAGAAAGTGAGAAGCCGTCAAGAATCAGCTTGGTGACCCTATGAGATACTGGGTCGCATGTGACACCGACCCAATAGCAGGGGGTGTCATCTTCCTCGCACCATGATTTCAGATTAGAGTAAGGGTCTCGAAGACCAGCCTTGAAGACGATCAAACCAAGGACATCATCGTTGAACATCGGGTCCAAGGACTGTACTAAAACTGAAGCCGAAACAAGAAGACAAAGTTTGAACAGCATCTTCAAGCTCACTACTCCCGTATTTCATTAAAGATGAAATCTTTCAAGAATGTTATTCCATGGAAGTATTCGAACTAGCAGTTCTACAACTTGTAATACAAAAAGTCATCGAAATGGTAAACAGTTAACTGGAATACCGCGTGTAGGGTCCCAAGGACAGAGAATACCATAAAAGAACGGAACCTTCACATGAAAAATATGAATGGAGGTTACAACCAAGAACAGAGAATGTTTTTGTAGGAAAATATAAGGATGCAAATTTTAGCGGCAGGAGGCAATATAGAAGAAAAAGAAAAACACTAAACACTGAAGAAACGCAAAGGCTCTGTTTTCGATCCAGTAAACAGCCAAAGAAAATGACCAGACAAGTCAGTGTAAGAACTAGAAAGAGACAAACAAACAAAGGTGAAACGAAGGATTAAGGATAACGATGAAACAGAAACAGACAAAAAGTTTGAACTTGGAGAAAAGCTGAGACTTGTTGGGGAGTGGGAGTAGAGCAGACTTCAAAAACAGCGTTCCTGAATAAGGCGGCAAGTTCACCGGAAAAAGCAGCAACAGGGGCCGGAGAGAGGAGTGATGAGCTATAGATATGAGGTATAGATATTCGAAGAACTCGAAGGAAAAGAAAGCAATGATAATGGGGTCAGAGGATAGAGATGAGAACGAAGGAATAAAAGATTGGAACTTTTGAAATGCTTCTTGAAACAGAGCATTACAGAGAGGCTCGCTTTCTTTGGTCAAAAGAGACTATTATGCGTAACTATGCCTAGCATTTTCTTCTCTTTTCTTTTCCAACTCCTAAGCCTCATAGTTTGTTTATTTTCCTTCTCTGTTTTCCACAAGTATGACTTATTTTATGCTCTCTGTCATTTACATTTTTCCAGATAAAGACAAGGACTTCCCTTTTCATTACCGTACTCTGATATATGGAATCATCTCCATTACTTCTCAAATTAGTGTAGATTATGAGATTGATTTGATTCTTGCATAAGCCAATGCTTATCCCCTCCCTCCATTTCAGCCAATGCTGAAATGGAGGGAGGGGCATGCAGTTTTAGTTAGATGAAAACTACATAGGTGTTTAAATGACAATATGTTATGGTTAAACATGCATCATCAAGCCGATAGAGCATATCTAAATGGCCCCCAGAATCATTATCTTATATGAAAATAGCAAGAGGTCAAGATTTGGAAAAGTTGGGTGATGATTAATGTTATAAATTAAGTTCGAATCAAACTGGGATATTTTACCTGAATCGAGATGTAAATTTATAAATGTAATAGAGACAGTAAAAGGACAAACAGTCACTTCACTTGGTTCCTAACCTTGTTTCACACATATATATATATACACACACATGTTCTTGGAGTCCAAAACCTGTAAGAAGTCCGTAAAGTACAAGTTAAGGTAAGGGCAAGAGCGCAGATCGTAGTTTTGTAGTTTTCGATATGATTCAGTGTGTTGTCAACTCTAGGTGGAATGTGGCCAAAATTCCCCTGTTTTTCTTTGAAAAATTCTCTGTTTTGTTATTATCAAAAGCACATTAAGCCAAAATTCCACCAACTCACTGTTGCGTAGTAAGCTTTATTTACTATTTTACTTGTCGACTTAGGAGGCCTAGCTTGTTGTTAAGTTATTATATTAACATTTTTCTTGCATGCAGAACTTAGAAAAGAACATGGAGTTCATACGAATGAGAGATCTGTTTTTGTTAAAAAGGTTTTGCAATTTGATCTCTCTGCTCGAAATGTTAATTTTTATGGTATGTTTAGTGGGGATTGTCGGCGTAATTGGCGGGCCATAAGCCCTTCCATGTCCACACTGCTCTTTGGATTTCTGACAATTGACTTCTTTGGTTCCAAGGGCAACATTCAATACCATATCTAGCAAGAACAGAGGTTACTTCACCTCCTAATCTCTTTAAGAGCTTCCAAGACTGCTTATACTATTATGTATTGCATGTTGATGCTTGGAAAGTAGTAGTATTAAGCTAAGCCTTCTCATCAGAATAATGTCTGGAAAATGAAGCACTGAGCAGTGATGGAAGTTCAAGATGGAGAACTTACGAATACCAAATCATGCAGAATAGAGCAATTTATCGAATCTAACCAAATGATTCAAAGTAGAAGACGAAAGTTTGATAATTTGATCGTACCAATCGCCTAAAAATGAGCACACACTTAATTCTGCAAGTCTAATGATGGGATCCCTAAAAGACAGACTCAGATATCATTCTCAGCCCACTGCACTAGATCTAGCTCTAGATGTTTGAGCTCATACCTAAACTCGGCGAATCTATACACTCGGAAATCATACATCACCACGCAACCCACTCAACAGCTCCTAGCCTAAAGTCCCTTACTTTTTAGCTGAATATCAGGAAGAAAACAAGTAAATATAACCAACTTAACTACGCAGCAATTCAAATATCAGAAGAAAATTCTAACTATTGAATTGTATCATCCACATGAACTTCAGACACTGTTGTTTACAAAGTATGTACTTTCTAAATACAAAAGAGTGAGACTAAGTGTAAGAAAGCGAAGAATGCATCAAGTAAAGGGTATGCAAATACGACTTTTCACTATTCATTCGGGTCCTCACACATCTCCGCGTGAATTATGATGCACTGGTATCTCTCCTTGGCTATCCAATGGCATGTACTGTGCCATAATAGCTCTTATCTCGGAATCCATGTATCTCTGCAAATTGATGTATAACACAAGGTCAGATGCATAGTTGTTGACATATTAAGTACATGTCAACAAATCACATAAAAAAACTGAGTCTGCCGGAATTGTTTTTTCTCTATTAGCATAATCAGCACAAAGGCTTCAATTTCCAAAATATAAAAGCTAATTGGTATTCTGACTACATACCCGGATTCTATACTTGTACACTGCATATCCAGCAACTCCAGCAGCGGCTAAGCCAAGAATGATCACCCACACAAAGCTCCAGCTAACCTCTGTGGTAGATTCTTTACCTGAATCATGAAAATTGGTACTTGAGCTCTACCGAAAAAATAATGAGCAAGTATTATTAAATATGATGGAAGGCTGTAAAAGACATAACCAACTAATAATATACTCATTGAACTTTCTGACAATTAAGTTCTACTGATTGAAAATTATACATTCTGCATTTATTATTCTTCATGAGGAGCCTATTAGATGAAGAGAAGATTCTAACGAGCTCATGTAGATATAAAAAATTCCAAATGTCAACCAAAGTATATCAATCACAAAACATCAATTTTAAATAACTAGCATTTAGGTTGAATTGTAGAGAAACACGAGAAGAAATGAAGATTAAAACTAAAAAAATGTAGCTCATGATGGAGCAAGGCTCATGTTACCGTGATGATTATCAATTTTGATGATAGTGACAAGTTTGTATTATTGAAAGCAACAAATGGGGATACTTACTTATGCATGTATCGTGTTCTCGCATGTATAACAAACCACCACTACAGCTGCACTCATAACTGCCCCAGGTGTTCTTGCATTTGCATTGAGGACATTGGCAGGCCAGTTTATCTTTGCACTCATCCACATCTGGAACACAATCAAGATTAATAAATTTTGTAGCAAATTAATCTGTTTTTTGACAAGTAAACTTCTCACATCTGGAACAAGGCTAGAAATGATTTTTCTTTACACTCATCTAAGCATAACAAAAAGATGTTTACTTCTTTGAAAGATTATCCCATATCCTATATGGCTTAAGACTGAAATTTTATAATGCATGAGATGAACTTCATCAAGAATAAAGTTCTTGATAAAGCAGCTGGCAGATTGAATTGACTAAAAATAAGCATGCGTTGCATTTTGAATTAATACATGAGATGCCACAACACTTTCCATAATCTTTCAAATAGGACTCTCATTACTGTTTGGTCTTTACGGTCAAAATTATTGACATAAACAGATTCTATATTGGTTCAGGAAAAAGTGGTAGACAGTAACAGAACTAAAACGAAGAAAACTTGAATAAGGAATCAAGAGGTACAAGCCAGGTGAACTGATTCATTGTTCATTATCTGTAGCAGAATGACAGGAGATCAAATGATTAATCAAGGGTAGAAATGAGTACCCTCGCATGTGTTGACTCCATCACCCTTAAATCCTGGAGGACACCTGCAACTTTGTGGATTATCATCCTAGAAAATTGTTAGAAAAGTAGCATCAAAATCATTAGAATAGGTAGCTACAGGAAAATGATTGAAGGAACAAACATAGAAGTAAAGAAGCTCGTTATAATTAAAGCTGGAATACTTACAATGCAAGCAGAGAAAGTTTTACCATCTTGAGATCCTTTCCAACATCCCCCATTATTAATTTCACAACGTAAAGCACCTGAAGCTGCTTGGGGAACAAGGAGTGTGAATACAAGCAGAAAATGGTGGTGTGATTTCAAAATCAAAAAGAATGGCTGTAAAATTCAAGGATCCCTATATCTAGTGGAGCTATGCAAGTTTATAGAAATTATTGTCCCTTATATTTTCTTCTGAAAAAAGAATGTAATGTTAAAACTTAAGATGACATATCAGGAACTGTTAGCAAATGCTTCAAAATTGTTGGTTAGTTGTTAGTGGGTTTCGGGGGTTTTGTAACTTCTTAGTCAAATAGCATGTTTATTTTGTTGATATTATCTAGTTGTTAGTGGAGGATTATGTGGGCTGTTTACCCACTTCCTAGTTAGTTGCTTGGTTTTACCTTAGTAGGTTTACTTTGAGTCTATTTATGTAGCAAACTCTTGTGTTATTTTATGCGAAAGGCAACAAGTTTGTGTATTATCTTTAATTACTCCTCTGCCTTATTTATCTTTTTCTTTTTCCAACAGGAACAATCAGCTTGGCATCCTTTAACATAGAAAATACCAGTGGCTAAAATCTCAACAGAATAACATATCAAAGCGGCTAAAATTGAGTCATAGAATAATTAAAACCCATAGCTTACCCAATTTCATTAGAAGCCAAACAGAACCAAAAAAAAAAAAAGCAAAAGTCAATTATCTTATGTCCTTGAAAAATTGTAGTGAAAAAGACATTGAATCAGAATTTGAACAGAGAAAGAAAAAAATTTACCTTCACAATGAGTATAACCATCCCCAGAAAATCTCACACCTTGTACCACTGGACATTCACACACTCTACCACGAAAAGTATCCTATGGAGTTCAGGTCCAGAAAGTATTTTGCAGTTAGTATTGGCAGATATCCAACAAATATAGTCACTGAAAATTGTTGAAATCATGTCAATACCTTGCATGCAGTAAGGTTAGCAACTTTGTCCTGCCAGCACCCACCATTGTTTTCCAAACATTCATTGGTTTCTATATCTGTAGAAATATCAAGTTAACAATGGTCAACATATCAAAGAAAAATTTTCTTCAGTAAAATGGTACTAAATCATTTGTAGAGACTATGACAATACAACTAATGCTATTAATTTTCCACCATGTTAATAGGTGAAGGAATCATCCTCTATGCAGTGCAGTAACACACCAGAAACACTGTTTAAAGTAAAAAACTGTAAGAAAATTAACAAAGATTAATTCTATTGAGAATAAGAATTCAAAGATCATAACCTTCAGTTAGACATATGGCTGGTTCTGTTGTCTCCTGGAAGCCTGCACATATAGCCTTAAGAACTGCTCCTTTGTCCAACTTACCTAAAAATAGTATAAGTAGATGGTCAGAAATCAAGAATAAGTTAATAAGGTAGTTAAAAGGGGCTGCAATATACCCATTGCACACCTCTATACTGTCTATTGTTTATTACAAGGGTTGGCAGGATAGTCACATCGCCTCGAGCACCGTGTCCAATCTGAAGTAGAAAATATCGAGATGATACAGCTTGATGACAAAGAAACGTTGCAATGCACATTATTTGTTTTCTATGAACACACCTGTGCCTCTTGCTCAGCTTTAAGAACAGCATTTTCCACATCTGCCTCAGGATCTCCTATGCATTCATCTACCTTCTTGAGATCAATACCTAGCACAAGAAGCAGAATTAAGAAAAAAGTTGTCAAAAACTTTGGCCCTATCTGCTGATACTATGCAAAGAAGATGATGAATATTCACAGATTTATGGAGAAAACATAACTTTGGTTTTCTTCAGATAGAAAATGGTTGCACAAGTTGGCATACCAAATAACAAATAGAATAAAAAAACCCAATGACCTACCAAGAGACTTAATAACTTCATTTGCGCACTCCTTGTTATATTTCTTATCCTTCATTGGGCAACGAATTGAGAAGTCAGTTACATAGTCCCACCAAAGCCATGGTTTTTGACTTTCATTGGCTACTTTGAAAACACAAACTTGACGAAGATTCTGAATCACAACATCTTTTCCATCATACCCTCTACTAAAGTCTTGTTCAGGATCCGGAGCACAGTATCTTCCATGGTTGATGCATTGAGATTTGCACTGCTTGCTCAGAATGAAGGCTTCAGGGCAATACCATGTTATGTAGTGTGGCGTGAACTGAGTGTAACCCTTCTGCTCAAGTATCTGAGCTGCACCTTTGAAGTTCTTTACAAACTCAATCTGGCTGTCACACTTTTGCCCACACTCATCATTGCTATTTGTCCAAAACTCATACTCAACCCGCTCGTCAGGATGTGGAAGAGCCTCTGTCCAATCAAGATTCATGTTAACCATATCTCCATCAGATAAAGCTTTCTTGATATTATCCCCCAAAGACTTGCCGATGAGAGCAGAAGGGATAGTGATGTTCTGTAAATACTCAGCATCTGCTTTTTGTTCTTCAGGGGAGTCCATAGTTATCAGTGGTTCGGTTTTGTCATCAGCAACAAGAATAGCGGCAGCTCCACCATTTTGTGCATTCCATGCCTTCAAGGTAAAGTAACAGTCTGCAAGGACAAGAATCTTTAAGATGAGAAGCTCCAGTTGAAAAATTGATAAAGAAACAACCATAAGAACACGCCCTGTTCATCTCGATCCGAAATCCCTCTATCAGAAATGAAAAGGGAATGTAAATCAAATAACAAAATATCGAAAAAGTTGCAGCCTCGCATTAATTGAACGGTAGGGTTGACACAACTACTATCAGATCAAATTAAAGAACAATAATTATTCCAATCATTAGCGCTAAATCAACTTCAATGCAAAAGCCTGTTTTGAGCATTTCATATTCAAGAAAAACACATAGATCACGAACTTCGAAATTGGAAACTCGAGGATGTTTAATACATAAGCGCTCAACACAGATTCACAAATAACATTTAGCAATAATTAAAAACGTTGCCATATGTAGCAAAATTTCCCAAAATATCAAATCTCTAACTTTCTTCTTCTGGACAATCACATTGAAAGTTACGAAACTTCGCATCTAACCAATAAAGATTCAAATTTGACGACAAAAACAAGAGATCAAAGACGTGAAACTAAAGAAGCTAACCTCCTCGATCGACAAGAAGAAAAGTGGGAAGACCGCCTGGTTTCGATTTGAAGGAGATACCAACTTCATCGAAGCCTTTGCATGCCTTTTGATTGGCTTTCGGATAAACCACAGTCCCAACCAGAGTACCTCCATATTGCGGAACTCCGAAATTCCCAATCGCACACTCATGCACCCCCTTCAATGAATCCGGCGACGTCACTTTCAAGCTATTCTTCTCCACAACAAACCGACCCAAACAAGAACCACATAGCAAAAGCCATACACAGGTTAAAAATCCTAGCTTTACCTTCATGTTTCCTCTAAACCAATTCCCCATATCTCAATCAGATTCCAACCGATCGAAAGAGGAATAACCCAATTTAAGTTATGCCCTCTTTTGCACGAAAAGGTTAACCAGAATACTAAAATATTCTCTATAAATACAACTTTGGAATCTTAGGGATTAAGGAAAAAACAGAGTTAAACCGACAAATTTGATTGATTCAAGGTACTTTCAAAATCCGGAGTCTTTTCAAAAACCCAGATCGAGAAAAATGATGAATTTAGCAGAGAAACTATTTCTGGCAGCTCAAGGTGTCACTTTGATTATTCACCGAGAACCAATCAAATATCTTTACTTCTTATTTTCTATCTTAATATAACTAGAAAATTTCAAAGCTTTCGTGGCTATATTATTTGAATTGAAATATATATTACCATTAACGAAAAAGTTAGTATTATAAGTAGTTTCGATTTGAAGCTCCATGGACAGCCGCCATTAATGGAGGCCAATTTATCGATTTAAAACACTCCGTTTTGTTCTAGCAACATCAATTAATCAATAAAAGCACCCACCAAGCATCTGATTTTATCAAGAACATGTGGTACCCTGTTGATGGCTTTGTATCTTGGCATGTGATCCACGTGTTCAGTTATACTGTACCAACGTGGGGTTTTACGTTTACATGTTTCCATCGGACTGAAATGGTACCTTCGACAAAACCAGACTCGATAGAGATGTCCAATGATCTGTTTTGCCCTTGCAAATTTGCAAAGGTGAAAGGCTGAAACTTTGATTAATATCAACAGCCAACTCGCCAAGGGCGGATGGGCCTCAACGACTCTCGGCCATTTCTTTATTTGGACAAAATTATAACGGGTGGGCCTAGCAGTATAGGAGAGACCATTTGTCCGATGTGTAGTAGTAGTAGAAGATACGTTGCTTCATGAGACAGATTTAGACATGAAAATCTGGTCCAGGCTGGATCGAGTCAAGCTCCAGTCTGTTAATAGGTGGAGTTCGATATAACCAGGCTCAAATGCAGGTTTAGATTCAAGTACTCAGATTCAATAGGACTCAAAATTCAAAAGAAAAATTGAATTCGGACTTGGATCTTAGTGACTCAGAACCAGGTTCTCTATTATCTTCTACCTCAGAACTTTCTTGTAAGGTTTTATTCACAAGTTCTTTACACACACAAATATGGAGTGCATATCAAAGATTCTGCAAATAAATTCATGGATATGTACCATCTTACAAGGACATATTGATCTTATTCTCGCTTATCTTCCTCAAGATCATCTACCAGCTCTATTCTCTCCAGCTTACTGGCAGGATCTCCAGTTGCTTTCACACCACTTGTCAATGAGATACCCTCCTCATCAAACTCCTCCATGTTTTCATCTGAATAAGCATATCTGCAAAATCCATTTCGAATTTAGCTGCATTGCAATGAATCTGTATTGAACGTATCCATGTCAATATAAGTGAAGCTAAATTGAGAAACAAAGCATACATAATCAATGGATAAGAAAGCAATCAGGATCTCCTGTTCTATACCAGTCAAGAACACAAACATCAGTATCATACTAAGATCACAATCAGTTTGCTGCCATATA
>JAOQMR010000004.1:27727665-27746306 GCA_027563865.1 Erythroxylum pelleterianum
TGGATACTGATTCTGTGCTTTGACTCCATTCCTTGTTGCCTTTCAGAGGTTGCTCGTAGGGTGGTGCTTGGGTACAGTTTGAGGTATTCGAAGGTAATTGAGTAGTCAATACAGGATTCACCACTTCTGTGATAGCAGAAGATGATACCCATGGCCTCTTGTCAGGATCATTACTTGGAAATCTCTGGCCTGAGTATACATGTCATGAAGAGTGTCTTCATTGACATATTAAGTAATGAGTCACAGAACGAGAACTGATATCACTTGGACTAGATTTGATATAATCAGTCTAGTAAGAGTTGACACTTTGTCCATACTCATACCACTTATCGGGCTGCCATCAATACTACCATGTTAGAAGTCTAGTATGGGTATCCACCTCCGGTGTATACCCCATATGTTGCAGGGGATTCGAAGGTAATGGAAGTTGATAGAGTTTTACAGAGTCGGGAGACAATGCTTAATATTACCAAGTTCCATTTACAAATGGCTCAGAATCGTATGAAGCAGTACGCGGATGTGAATCGGACCGATAGAGAATTCCAGGTGGGAGATATGGTTTTGCCAAAACTACAACCTTACAAGCAATTTTCACTACAACGACAAAGCAACCAAAAACTATCGCCATTGTATTACGGTCTATACAGGGTGATCCAGAGGATTGGGAGGGTTGTGTATAAGCTGGAACTTCTGGCCTATGCAACGAAACATCTGATTTTTCACGTGTTTGAGCTTAAAAAAGCACATGAAGTTCAACCCCGTACTACCCTAACGCTACCGAAGTTCCTGACTCCAGCTGAACAAGTCCATGTAGCAATACTGGACAAGCGTATCACTAAGAGGAACAATCAGGCGGTCACCCAGTGGTTGATCCAATGGTCTAATAGGGAGCACACTAATGCTACCTGGGAGTATGTTTTTTATCTTCAAAAATGATTTCCGAAAATCAACCTGATAGACAAGGATGTTAAGGGGAAGGGGATTGTTACAACAATTTTTGAAGATGAAGGACAGTGAACGTGGAATGACGAAGAACGGAAGTCGCGATAGGTTATATGCAGCATTTAGCAATAAGAGTAAAGGAACATAACATGTTTGATATTGTGAACAATGTTGTCTCTCTCTTGATTTCTTGCTCTTTGTAATTCTCTTCCTACATACCTCTTTCATAACGAATTCTGTGTCCAAATATTCGCATAAGTTTGTTGGGTGAATATACGATTTTTGTGTAACATTTTTTTCGGGAGAAGTGGAAGCAGAGTCGTGGACTTTAGAAGCATAAATACCTTCGCTGCCGTCATGGAGGAAGAAAGTATTTGATTATGGAATAAATGCTTCTTTGTTGTATCCATGAATAGACCTACTCACTTCTTTAACGAACGAGCTGAAACTAAGACAAGGTTTGACCCTCTCCCCCATCTCTCCAATGGCTTCCACTGACCCCCATAGTAAGGGTATGCTTGTTTGGGGGTAATGGAGACGAATGTATGGGAATGAAATAAAAACTTGTGTTTGGCATCAAACTATCATTGAAGAGGTAGCATTTTCATTACCCAATTCTTGGCAATCCTCCATTTCCCTACTAATTCAGAGGAATGGGAATCATTGAGTTATTTCCCTAGTACAAGGGCTTTATGCATGCCTTTAATTAGTCCATTCATCGAGGGTGAATGGACTTATTATTATTAAATTTACAGTTTCTCATAGTAATTTAAACAACCATAATAAATTACAGACTTACCAAATAATATTAATTTAAGGGTAATAAATACAAATATAATTTTTTTAAAAATCTACAATTTTTGAAACTGTGGAAAAAAATACTATAATATACTTGATTTTGAGCATTTTGTCGTTATAAATAAGGTGTATATAATATAATTAATTAAATTATATTTAAAATTTGATATAAAACAAAATTTTATTTTTTAAGATTTTTAACAAACCAACTACCATCAAAGGTGATGGTAATCATTCTTTCATCTTAACCAACAATCATAGTTATAATGATTATATCCATTCTCATTCCTCCTATATTCATTTCCATTACCTTCTGTAAACCAAATGCTCCCTAAATTGTTGGTTGAAGAAAACAGAACACCTACCTCCCTCGCACTACCGTCGTATGATTTGACTTGTCAACTGAAAATGGGCCATAGGCCTTTGTTCAAGTTTCGATTTTTCTTCAAAGTCATTAGATAATTGGGCTTGGCCTTAACAGAAGACTCCACTGCCGAATACCCAGATAAATGGAGCAGAGATTTCCTGTCCATTTTCCCATGTCCAACTCTGAATATCTGAGACCAAATTCTCTGTCCATTTTTCTATGTCCAACTCTGTCCACTTTGCATCTGAGTCATCCACTTATGTGGGACCCATATAGGACCTACATGAATGTCTCATCAGCATGAAGTTGCCCAAACGATTACGATTCTATCTGATAAAGATTTGTGCTTTTGAAATTGCTCACTAATGGGTTTGCCACTAAATATTAGTTGTTGATGCCTCAGACTCCATACCAGCATCTTTTAATTCCACTATATATTCCAGTCCACAGAAGGTGTTCTTTGCCTAACGTCATGACCTAAACTCCACCACTATGCACGACTTGTACCAGAGTAGTTAAATCACCGTTGGAGAAAGCTTTGCTCTTCCTTGTTAATCGGCAAGTTTCTGCTTCCAAAACTTTCCAATATGATGAATTTGATTCATTATCTTGACAGCGTTTTGGTCCCTTCAAGTATTTTTCTCTTGGTTGGTTACCATACCTATCTCTGGCATTGTCTCAAGAACAAACCATTCAAAACCACCAGTGGGTTCAACGCATCAAGAAGGAAACTTTGGCTTCTGGACATGAAAGAGGTTAATCCAAAACTCCACACAATAAGATATCTGAGTTCCAGGATTCTGCTATAATGGGTTTGTTTTTCTTCTTTTTTTTTTTTGCCCCGTATGCAGGGTGATGAGAAGAAAGGTATGCTAGCTGTGCAGAGCTTGAGAAACACGCTAATGGCAACAGTATTTACTGCTTCCATAGCCATTCTCGTGAACTTATCAGTGGCAGCTTTGATTAACAACACCTACAATGCAAGCCACCTTCTAAATAGTACAATTTTTGGGTCACAATCTGGTAAGATTTATGCTCTGAAGTTCAGTCTAGCATCAGCATTTTTGTCTGTCAGCTTTTTATGCAACTCCATGGCACTTGGCTACTTGACTGATGCAAATTTCCTGATAAATGCTTCTGGGGAGTTCTCTTCATCTGCTGATTATACACAGACAATTTTCCAACGAGGGTTCTTATTGAATTTCATAGGAAATCGTGTTCTTTGCATCAGTTTTCCTGTATTAATGTGGACGTTTGGACCTGTACCAGTAGCTTTGTCCTCTTTAGCGCTTGTCTTTGTGTCCTATCAGCTTGATTTCTCTGACAAGAACCTGCCAAATTGTAGTTGATTGAATACAGAATATATATAGATATATCAACTTCTTCATCTAGCTCTTATCACAAGCTGACTTACCACCTTCTGCAGAAATTTAGTGTTCCTGTTAAGATTTTAGATTACAGACTGCGAATTATATTGTAATTTCGAATAAGACAGATCGTAATAACGATCCAGAACTACAACCACAAGATTCAACTGTGCCCTTCAAACTCCTGAAAGGTGATGTGAAAAGCAGACAAGTTGATGATGTTGACAGCTCTCTAACCTCTAGACGTGCCATTTCTTCCGAGAATTGAAGTGGGTTTTTTATCTTTTGTCCACTAAAGTTTGATCCACAAACTCTTTACTTTTCCGTTTTCACACTATCCTCCTTCCTCGCATGGCATGAGATGAGAAATGCTTTGTCCTTGCACAGTAGTTTGTCTTTTCCTTTTTGCTTTTTCCCTGTAAAAGTTAACATCAATGAAACTGCTTGTTGTTTCCGTGTGAAGTGTGGGACGTCACTCTGCTTTTAATTTCTTCCGCAGAAGATTCTTTTAACATTAATCTTCTTCTTCGAGCACTTATTATTACTTTTCTTGTAAATGATACTAAAAACTATATTTAATATAGATAGATAGATAGATTAAGTAGGCTAAGACTCTTGGTTTAACATTTTTATTTCAATTCTTAAATTATTACTTACTTTTTTGTTAATTTTTTATATATTTTTAATAAAATTTCAATGCAATGATATTTTAGAGTTATATGAATGCGCGAAAAAAATTGTGTAATAATTAGCAAATATTATAAGGAGACAAACTATAATTTTTAAAATATTAATATTAAAATAAAAATAATTTATATGGAATTTAAGTATAATTTAACACTATATATATTCTATCAAACAACATTAATTCAGTCATTTCAAAAACTATATTTGTGTCTAAATTCAGTCCAATCCGACCCGACTTGAAATTAGTAATTTTTTTAAAAATATCTAAGATGAATTCAGATTTAGTCATAAATTGTTCTCAGTCAATTTGAAGTTCGAATACATTATAAAAAAACATTTTACTAATTAAATTAAAAATTATTTAGATTTAGGTTCAAAGTTCAAACCATAAACACTACACTCCAATGCTAAGTGTAATTATATTATATGATCCAATTAAATAAATCATGAAATAGGGTTATTGGTGGATTAATTAACCATGGTTTAACTAATGTAATTGAAAAGATTGCATCCAAGTCCAACACAACAAAGTCTTTCTCTTTTTCAATGATCAAAAGTAACCCACATGGGCTAGTATAATGTAGTCATTAATGTATTTAACCTTTCGTAAAGAACTTCATATCTTTAATCATTTGGTAATCTTTAATTTGACCCTTATAATGTGAAAGTACCGGTTTGACCTTTCAACCCAAATTAATTTAATTGAGAGTTATACATATCATTATGCACAAATTACAAGCCTAGTTTAAAATTGGATAACACTAAATAACATTTGGGGGTGTAATATTGGTTTTAGGATGTTAAAATTGGGTTTCTTCTTCTAATGCTACTTTACTTGTAATCTCAACATTAAATATAAGATTAACTATACCACAAATAATTTGGATTTTTTATAGGATATCATTGTTAAAAAAAGAAATTATTATCTCTTTAAAATTTATAGTTTTACTAGAGATGGGAATGAATCGGGGCAAATCTGGGTTCCTCTTCACTCAGCCCGACCACAAGCTAATCCGACGTTATTTTAAAAAAAATTAAAAAACGACATCATTTTGCATCTTTCTGTCAGGTTCGAGTTGAGGTTGTCTCAGCCTAAGTTCTTGTGGCCCAATTGGGCTAAGTAATCTCGACTTGTGGCCTGGCCCATGGTAGGATCAACAGGCCAGATCACATTTTTCGTTCCTAAATTTTACTATTTATAGTATTAATGAAATAAATAGATTTTAATATTTGTCACTTTATTATTCTTGAATTGATATTACAGCGGCATTATTTTAGTTTAACTAATTTATTTTAGTTTATTGTACCAAAGTACCATCTAATTGTAACAGTGATTTGACTCATTAGGCAAGACTAAATGATTCATTAAACTCAAATTTAACTTAAAATTTTATTAGCTCAAATCTAGTTTACTAATTTTGGATTAGAAAGATCCAACTTTGTGGATGTCCTTTTAGATATAAAGAAACATATAGACATAACTTTTTTTTTCAAGATTCCTTCTTTTGACCTATTGAAGGTATTATTTACTTTTAAGTCTTGATCCAACACTTTGGAGTCATTTGTTGTTTTGAAAACCACCTACCTAACACAACATTAACACTTAAGGACATTACATTCACTTATCATCAACAACCATCCATCTTTTGTTTACAATTTTATTGTACTAAAACTTACAATAGTCAAGAGTAAGTATAGAAAAGTTGAAAATTAATTATTAATAATTTAAAGTCGGCAAAATAGTCTAATCATAGTATGATTCGATCTGATTTGAAATTAAAAATAATTTTAAAAATTAAACATTTGAATTTAATATAATTTATATGTGTTTTATATGATCTAAATTTTCAGACAATATCATATTAAAATTAATTTTTATCCATAATTCTTAGCTTGTAACTTTGTAATTAGTGAGGAAAAAAGAAAAGTAGCTAAAGATCTTGCATTCCAAAAGTCTTTGGCTGTATGTTACAATGGTTGGTTGAGGTTTTGCGAAAGCTATCAATTTTAAGGTAAAGCAGATAGCTTTCTTCTAAGAAACTTAAACACAACACCCTTTTGTACACAGGAAATTTCATGGAAGTAACTTTCAGGAAAACTCAGGAAATTGCAGCACATCGTCTTCGAACTTCACAGATTCCATTTCCACCATCATATCCATCCCAAAACTGTGGGAGCTAGTGGTGCACGAGGAGGTGACCCCAGAAATTACATCTCCATGATCGTATGTAGATAGCTCCGATGACAGAAGAAAATCGGGAGATAATGATTGGTGGTGGTGGGGGAACGAGCCATGGCCGCCATTTTTGGTTGGGAAATGGTTAGTAAAGCTTAGAAGTTTGGAAGACTCGGAATCAAAGACGTCCAGGACGACTTCAGAAGGTTTTAACAAAGGTTTGCACGTGTGATGACTATAATATGTTGTTCGATACAAAGGTGGTTCGTCATCGATTCTCTGGACTTGCTTGGTTGCTTGACACCCTTGTTCATACTTGTGAGTGCATCTGAAGTAGTTCCTGAAACATTTAATCAGATCGATTCCGATAAGTTTTTGAAGCTAAGTAACGTAAGAACATTAAAATATGAATTATTGAAGTAATAATTACCTTGAATATTTGGATTTAAGAATCACCTTCTGACCATATTTTCTCCAAGCATGTCCGTCGTCTACTAGAGCCGGACTGTCTATGGTCCTCGCCTGAGAAGTCCTCCTGAAACCACAAAGCATTTCAAATTCAATAGTTTAGTAGAGTCGCCTGAAGAACATCAACTATGGAGGTGTTGACCAATTAAATGATGTTATTACCTTCTCTTATAACATCCCCTCCGGCTCTTTAACTTGGAGGACTTGCAACTCTCGACGGAGCCCTCCGACTTTCGGCCATCAAAACAAGGAGAACCCACTTGAGTACTCGCCGGAAGCTGAGAGACCTCATCGGACTCAGCACTATTTAACATGGAAAGAGTGTTGGAAAAGGAGTTAAAGATTCCTGTTGCAAGCTCTCTGGCATCGTCATCACCAGTGGATTTGATTAGAGCAGCTTTAAGTTGGTTAGCAAGTTTCCGACCGCGAAGGAGCTCGTGAATCGCCTTGTTCCGATCAAAAGGTAGTGTTTCTGGCGAGGAAAACTCCATTTCAAAGGTTGGCGTAGTAAATCTAGAGAGTGGACGAGAGGATTTTATCTTGTAATTTCAGGTTCATGGAACATGGAAGGAAACTTTGCGGAAACTTCCAACGTTTCAAGACTAACCAATCATACGCGCAATCCTGCGAATATGTACCTCACTGACTTGGGCTGTGCTTATTGGCTATTGAGCAGAAATGCATGGAGCGTGAGGGAGTGGCGCGTGAGCGTAACAGATGAAGCTAGTCTTACGACATCGTAATGACGTTCGTTGGATTACGTAAGTGGGCAATTGCCACGTGTCAGTTGATTATAAAAATAATATAGCTACAACTGGCATTCCAACTTGCGGGGAAATTTCAAAGACAGCCTCTTTTTGTTTTAGGGCGAAGAGCTATTTAACCACTACTATTTATATTAGACTCTAATATTATTGAGTTGTAAAACGTTATACGTGAATTTTAATACTTATAAAACGGTTCTTGATTAGACAAAACTATTCACAAAATTTAGTCGGAGCTGTTTAAAATGTTTTCTAAATATTAAAATTTATTTTGAGAATTTGGTAAATGTTATAATTTATTTTGAATGTACTGAAATATTATAATTCAACTTAGAGTTTATTGTAAATATTAGGGATTAAATTGCGCCTTTTGCTTTTGCTTTATTTGAATTAATAAGGATTGCAAATCAATCCTATTCGAATTCAAACCCAACCGAATTTAGTGCCTGTTTTGATAAGCTTACATCAGTGGAGCTTTCTTGAGATAATTTTTCTAAAAAACTAGTTAACTTTTTGGCTTTCATTGAAAAAAGAACTTTTTTTAAAGAGATTTATACAATAGACTGTTTGACAATATAAAAATAAAAAATACTTTTATTTTTAAATATCTTTTATTGTGTAATAAAATTTATTTGTGCATATAAAAATTATTTAAAATATATTAAACAATATGTAAAACACAATATATTAATTATTATATAATTTTAAAACATATGAAACATAAATGAAAATATATCTAACTAAATCTTTTATATGAATTATAACATAAGTAAAAATAATATCAAAAATAAATATTTAAATATAAAAAAAGTCAAATAATATTATATAAATCTCAAAATAAACATGAAGATGTGTTTTGTGAGTATTGTGAAAATTATGTGAAGATGTGTTTTGTGAGTATTGTGAAAATTATGTGTAAAATATAAAGACAAAAGGAACTAAAAATAAGTTCATTAATTGATCTGAAAAATCTACCTAAAAAAGTATTTTTAAAAAAAGCTCTAAATTTAAGCTTCTTAAAAAGCTACATTTTAGTTGTCAAAAAAACTATATCTTTAAAAAGTATTTTTTAATTTTATAGCTAAACACATTTTTTTTAAAAAGAGCTTTTCGGTAAAAAAAATTCTTATTCACCCTCCAAAAGTTCAACCAAACAGGCATTTAATAAAATCAATTCAATAAACATATTAAAGTACAATTATTTTAATTTAAAATTTGAATCGTACCACAAATTTTATAGCTCAAAATTGTTTTAACTCGAGATCAAATTAAATTTTAGATTGGTCGACTAATCTTATAACTCAAATCTGAGCTATTATTATTGAGTATAAGAAGGGAGACTTGGCGTGCGGATATGATTTGGATGGGTTTCTTCATTAGGGTTAAAGTGCTTGTTGGGATAGTGACGTATTGTGACGTGCCAACCAACGAGTCAAACATCTTGTGCATAACAGATATTGCTTGATTAGTCTAATTTTCAAGGTTCCCTTTTGACCAAGAATTATATACTATGGGTTCACATGTGGATGTAGACATGTAGTGTTGTTAATAAACTATGAAGGACTAACATGACAAGTTGTTAAACCCAAAATGAAAGTAGCATTCAAGGGCAGCTTTACCCTTCTAATCAACATTATATGTTATAAGGTAAAAGAATAATACAAAATTTTAATAATAACAATAATCGTTAAAAATCAAATCGCCAATTACCGATCTAATCGGCCAAAAAAAAAATAATCCATGTATATACTCTGCACTGAATGCTCCATGCACAAAGATATATTCAGAAAGACTAAATTTTCTAACTAGCAATCAAGCAAAAGAAGAATGGCTCAAAAAGTCTATTTCTTCTTTTATATGCACAAAGATATGAAAGAAATTGAACTTACAATATACAGATTACTAGCCCTCCTCCACAATCACTCGCCGTTCACCTACAATCTACTACTACTACTACCTACCTTGGTTCAAGCACCAAAAAGGAAGCGCAATTCTATATCTAGGCTTCTAACTTGGTAACACTAACACCATTATCACACACCAATTGTAGTATAACTAGACATAAAAAGAAAAAAAAGATGATATTTCTTCCCTTTAATTGCTAAATGTAAGCAAAAAAAAAAAAAAACGTCTTACATGAAACAGTTAATACACTTATAAAGCTCCGTTACCTTCTTCCACCCACTTCGGGGCTTTGAACTATTATGATCAACATCCAGTACTTCACATTGGGACATTTTTAGATCCAAAAATGGTAGTGTGCAGAGAAGTTGATATTTCCTTTCCTCTATCACAGTCACTAAAAAGTTATTTCACATTGGGACATTTTTAGATCAAGCCATCCTCCTATCCCTTTTTTAGGTGTATAATGATCTACCCACTCTGTTATCAAGTGTCTGTCCATTTCATGACATGTCATTGTCAATTGCTACGGTAACCAAAATTTTTGGTAATGGAGAATTGATGTGAAGAGGGAAACCAACATCAACTTACTTTTGAACTTGATAGCCGTATGCTACGGGGAAGCCATAGGATGGATACGTTGGAGGAAGCTGTAGGTCGGTCAGTGTGCAGTTGTCTTAAATGATGTTAAATGTACATGTCAACTAGCACCTCCATCAGGACTTGATCACAAACAATCAGGTTATCTTTTCAGTATCTCAGCTTCTCTGGCTATCTGGATGTCTGAAGGCCAAAAGGTTTGATATCCAACTTTAAAAACAAATCGAGGGAGTAATGCGACAACAATTATGATCAAGATGGTGAGCCAATAAGTTGGAGACTTGGCAAGATGGTAAATTGTCCTGCAGAAAGTAAGTCAAATTTCATCTACTTTTCGGCACTGATAAAGGAAAAAAAGAAGCAAAGTAAAATGAATCCAAAGAATCCCGTCAGAAATCTACATACTAACCAATAATTTGGGAAGACAGGTATAGAATCCAATACTATCATACAAGCATAAGTAATGACCACTGAACCCCAAACAGCTGCATGAGTAATATACACCCAACGCTGAATGTCCATTGCCAAGTGAACATTAACAAGTATAACAACTGCGATCGTCCACAAACTGCCCAAGCTCCATATATCAATTGTGCTCTCCCTGTAAACAAACAGGGGTATAGCAAAGAGAACAATACTCTGCCATAATGTATCAGCCATGGTGATCCAGAAGAGCTGCATATTGTATGCCTCCTGTCTATGCCCCGCACCATAGAGTTTTGGGTATTGTAGTAATGTCCGATGACTTAAATCCTTGTCCAAAACGCCAACAACAATGGTAGGGATAGATGTATATATGACAGAATAAAAAACACTACTCCAATCTGTCAATGCTGAAGTTGTTGAAAAGGCAGTGCACAATATGTACCTACAGATATGAAATAAAATCACAATGATCAAGAAGAAAAGCCTCTTAAGTATTTCACAAGACTTCATAGTATTGAACCAAATGCTACCATTAACTAATAATATGTCAGACAAATTTAATGCAAGATTACCACTGGGCCCTGGGAACAAAAGGGGGCAAACTATAGACAGAGATAGACTGAGAATCAAAAGTTATATGGAAGATCAGCTTTTCATCAAAATGCTGATCATCAAAGAATTTATAAAGCCAAAGCTTTTTCTATGATAATTAAAGGAAGTCCTAAGGTTAAAGATAATCATCCTAAATTGTAAGGAAAAAAAAAAGAAAGTTGTCAAGATAACTACACAAACACCTATATGTGCCATACAATTGCATCAAAGTTTTGATTGTCATCAAGTATCCAGACTCACCAAAATAGCATCATAACAAAAACAGCATTCCGGTAGAAATTGTAGAGAACCAAGTATCCAATGCGTTGATAATTCCAGTGTCCATGGACCAATAATAGTCTTTTCAGAAACCGAAATTGACCCATTGCAAAATCTGATGCCATCACTGCTTGACGTCCTTCTTGACCACATATGCCTACTCCAACATCCGCCATTTGAATCATTGAGACATCATTGGCCCCTACCAAATATCAGTAAGCACAGTCAAGTAGAAGGATATCAGCAATTTTAAATACCATAAAGATACAATTTTCTTAGAGAAATTAAACTTCATTTTAGTTTTTCAACCTGCTCCTTCCAGCCCCTACTCCCTTGTCTTCTAACAAAGAATAAAGGTAGAAAACCAGACAACTCACCATCACCTATGGCCAGCGTCATATCATCAGTCCGGCTCTTGATTAAATCAACAATACCTGCCTTCTGCAATGGTGCTACACGACAGCACAGCACAACTCTACAGGAAGTCGCCAGCTCGAAAAGCTGTAAAATATATTTAGAACTATTAAGTGACTTTCAAAATAGAAAATGATGCAAAACATGAAGCTGGTAGGATCACATCTATGTTCAATAAATCCTGAATTAATCTAAAAAATGTACTAGATGCTCGCCTCAAGACCCAAAAAGGGAAGAAAGGAGAAGAAAAGTGCAACATATTGTGCCCAAATAATCTGCATAGATAATAATCACCTTTGATTCAAGTTCCTTCTCCAAAATGTAAACCAAACTGTTCCCATCAATTATAAGTGCAAGTAGTGGTTTGACTATTCCATCTGTCTTCCCATTGCACATCTCAGAGCGATCAGTTTCATTATGTTTATCACAGTTGAAGTTATGGCTTCTTCGGCTAGATGACATCATGCCATGCTTTTCCTTAGCTTCCACCAATAGTTTTCTGCATTCAATCTCAGAATTGCCATTAATAATTATTTGCTCCATATCAGGTGTCAAGAGTCTGCAGGAGAGCCCAATTGAAATTGCAGTTTCTTGCTTATCCCCTGTCAGAACCCAGACTTTGATCCCTGCTTGCCTGAGTGATTCAATGGCTTCAGGTACACCATCTTGAAGCTTATCTTCAATGGCAGTTGCTCCAAGCAAATTTAGGTCACATTCAATAAGTGCTGCTGTTTGACGCAATTTGGCAGCTCTATCAGACAAAGAAGTGCTTGCATCATCAAATTTACATTGCCACAACTCAAGTTCTGCTTCAGTAAGATCCCTTGAAGCAACCACAAGTGTTCGTAAACCTTGTGATGAATATTCAGTCAAATGACATTCAGTAGGATGTCTTATATGATCATTTCTCCCACTGTCATTGGTTAAAATACTGAACATGGAAGAATCCGCGCCTTTCACTAGCACTTTTACAGAATTATTAGGAAATTTGATTACGACAGACATTCTTTTCCGCACACTATCAAATTCATGCATTCCCAAAACATCAAACCTAAATTAAACCAATTGACACAGTATTACAATTCGCAGCAATATGAAGAATAAATGATTAAACTACAGAACAGAGCTATTAGGATGAGATTGTAAGGAAAAATTTGAAACCTTAGTTTGTTGCCATTGACATCAATTACTATGTGCCCAGATGTCCGCTCAAAGAGAGTATATCCATAAGCAGAAGCAGCAGCAACTAATGCTTGCTCATCAGGAGATTCACCCTGATACTCAATGGATTCTAACTCCTCATAGAGTTGGCTCTCGGTGATACTAGGTATGTCTCTAGAACAAATTGGAATCACTGTATTACATGCAGCCAGTGTAAGGAAAAACTCATGAGCAGCAATCCTTTCTTCTCCAACTAAATCATTGTGCAATAATTGCATTAGATCAGGATCAACAGCAATTGGGCATTTAAGTTTCCATCTCCTATGCAAAGTTGCAGCTGCACATATTGAAGAAAGTGGAAATTAACAAAATGTAACTTGTTCTGTCACCTAGAAATTAGCCAAACTCACCCAACACCAAAGATACAGCACCTAAAGAGAGAGTATCAGAAAAGGAAGAAAGGGAAAAAAAAAAGAATGCTCGAGTTCCATATATTGGCAAGGTAAAATAGAAGTTCCATAATATGTTCGTAGATGAGTAGAAAGTGTATGTTAGCAGAAGAAAATGTAAAAGGGACAAATACCAGTGTCCGCACTCTCTATTTTAAAAGAAAGGGAACTGCTAAGCAAATTCCTCATATCTAATTCCAAATTTCCACTGGATTTATTCACCTATCGCCTCAGGATATAGTTTGAAGTAGTTAAGAATCCCAAATCAACAAATAGTTTAGTAGCTCACTAAGTAGGCAAGACATCAACAGAAGTTGTGCAAAGTCAAGTTCATAAACAATAGAAATGCTCCTATCATGATTACGTAACCAAGTTGTGAATAATTTGTATAGTTCGATACCTGAATTATTCTCTTCCTTCAGTTCATCAGTCATATGCAATGCACTCCCGTAATTCTTCCCATACAAACTAGCTCTCCGAAATTCCATCTTGTTCTCAGTTAGTGTTCCTGTTTTATCTGAGAACACATAACGAATCTGACCCAAATCCTCATTTATATTCAGAGACCTGCACTGAAATCTGGATCCAGAGCTATTGTCATACATATGTTTGTCCCCTATCATAAAGTAGGACTGTCCTAGTCGAACCAGCTCCATAGTAATATAAAGAGATATTGGGATCATTATTTGAAAAACTATGATGGAAGATAAAAAGGAGAAAAATATTTCCATTGGGATTCCGTAATATTTATATCTTTTTCCATAATCCTTCCCTTGATTGACGTATCTCTCTCTGTAATAAGGTAAGGTATCAAGCTGCTTTCCATAGTGCACAAGCCACAGACCCATTCCAAGCGCCACAACCAGACACATAGCAAATAGAAATATAGATAGCCAAAGAGTCTCTCGGTTCATGTAACTTTCCAGTCTACTTCGCTTAGCAGGAGAAGCTGCACTGTTCATCATTGCTTTTGTTTCCTGTCCGGCATACACCACAACGCCAATTATCCAATCAGTGTTTTTCAGCTGACAACCACGCAAAACAATATTAGACTGGCTGAGGGGAAAATGATATCCATTAAACTCCATATTGGCTGTAAACTCATAAATGTTCCTGTTAGGCTGTTCACATCTGATTAGTCCTGAGATCACGGATCCTTTCAATACTGCTAAACATGTCTCCTGCCTGGCATACCTGGTCTTCAAGTTTGATTCACCATCCAAATTCATTGTCTGAATGTACGCAACCCCACTAGGATCACTTGTACCCAACAAAACCATGTCACAAGGAATCGACTCGTCAGCGCAGATCTTCACAACTTCACCAGCTCGGACCTTTTTCCATTTTTTCAGTTGGAATTCACCAGATTGTAGAACTAGAGCCTCTCTATTGTTCTCATTCCTGTCTGATCTGTGCCTTCTCCAATCCTCATAGCCATCTTTGATAGCAGTGACACAAAGCACAAAAAGAAGAGGAAAAAGGGATACGGTTCTACCAAAAACTGCTAGAGGAGGAAGCTGATTGAGGGCAGCAATGGCCAGAAAATAAAGATAAGCAACCCGATGAAACTGAATGAAAAGATTCTTTGGCAAGAAGGTAATTAGGGTATACTTGCTGGTTCGGATCTCATTCCCTGTGAACTCATACTTGTCATTGGTTCTCCTCGGATCATTGATATAGATGAACCTGGCATCCTCTTCAGGCAATACATTATCGTCAAATTGTGCACTTTTGTGACGGTTCTTCCTCTGGGACTTGCTCAACTTATCATGAATGGCAGACGCAGGCCCAAAGTTCAACTTACCGTGTGCTGCTGATGAATCCCCAGAAATTTCAAAGGTGCCAGAAGAAACGTTATTACTGGTGTTATGTGGTAGTTCCATTGTGCCCCACGATCGCAGCTCTGCAGCCCCCCACGTGGGGCATTCCAATGAAAACCGCTCAAAGAAACGAGAGTCGACAGAATGGAACCTCCTCTCTGATGCAACAGCACTACACTTCTCGGATGCAACAGAATTGACACTACCAATGCAGTTGCCTCCAACACCGAGTTCTTCTTCTCCTTCCTCCAAACAGTCTAGGTCGAAGGCATTGCTTTGAGCGTCACTGAAGGTGGATGAACTGGTATAGTCATTAGGGCAGAGACAACCTAAAGAGCCAAACCTGCACGAGTGACGAGGGACCAATGCCGCTGAAGGATCTGATAAGGACAGTGGTTGGTGCCCAGGAGTCATAAATAAACTTCCAGTGTACACATTGGAGAATCAATTCAACAACTTCCCAACTTCCACCTCCCCTTAAGCAGGAAACCCAGAAATTTTATGCCCGGGGAAGCAAACCAAATAGATTAATTCTAGCTTCCTTTTCCGAGAAACCATCTCAACAAACAGAAAGCTTCTCCTTCCCCGATGCACAAATCAAAGGTTACCATAAGTTCTGACTCTGTGTTTGCTTCTTATACAAATTGGGAATGCAGGTCCAACATGAAACCCTTCAAGACTATGTTCAAAGGCAGGCAGTTACGAAAGGAAAATTGTCCAAACGATAAGAGGCTAAGAGGAACAAGAAATTAAAGTTAAATTAGATGTCGACAAATCCCTGATCGATCCGGACTACAAACCAAACTTCACGGATCTCCTTATGCGCAGTTGAGACAAAACTGGAAAGCACATGAGACAAGAAAACGAATTACTAAGAAGGTACAGTTGGTCAGAAACCTTCTCAAGTTCTCATAACCCAAATCCCAAAATCCTAATTCTTTAAGCCCTAAGCCATAAATTACCACGAACAAAAAGACGTAATTAAAACTAATCCTCTTAATTAATGAAAAAGTAAGAACGAAAGAGAAAAAATAAATGCAGAAGCGGAAGGTACCAGAGAGTATTCAGAAAAACTTATCGTCTCGGGAAAAGAGAAAACCACAGCAGCTGATAGTTGTCGTGAGATCAGAATTCGACTTATGTACATTATGTGTAAATGAATACACTGAAAACGAAATCATGGCGAAATTGGCAGACACTGAAACAGTAAGCTCTGAGTGGGTGTGGCAGATCAGATCACAGTCACAGCCCCACTTTTTGATTTAACCTTTTTATAGCTTTCGTTTTCTGGCAGTGGATGGATGATTAATGACACAGTCGTAGATGGAGTTTGGTTTCGCAAAAACCTAGGGCTAGGACCCAGGCCTAGGCCTGAATTATATTACGGTGATAGTGATACACAACGAACAGGCGGAGTAGGACCAATGCAATAAGCTTCGGTGGCGGCGGTGGCGGAGGAGAGAAACAAAACTAGTGAGGATATCGGCGACGGAGAAGGAAAGAGAGAGATAAAATGATTTCTTGGGCTTGTCCGCTCACTTAACGACTGAAGAACTCTTGGTCTCGTCGTCGTTTTATTATTCTTGTGAATAATATATATACAATTCTATTTCTTATTTATTTCATTTCTATATTGTATTTACAGTTTAATTAATTATTAAATTTTTTCTTAATTTTTAAATTTTCTAAAAAATATTTCTGTTATATAAATATTTAAAAATAACAATAAACACATATTTAATATAAATAAACACATAAGCTAATTAACTATTACTAATATTATAATTTAATTTCTTTTTAAAGTTAATCAAAATTTATTAAATTTAACTAGTTAATAATTTAAATAACTATAATATTAAATTTTTTAATCCAAAATTTTTTTTACTATTTTTTAACATAGTTATGTGACATTAAAATTATTTTTTTCAATTAAATATTTCAGTTATTCAACATATTTCAATGTTCAATTAATTAGAAAAATATCTTAAATAAATCACATTAAATTTGCATGTAAAGATAAAATCAATTAATTTAGATTTGATAATTTGTTTTATTAATTCACAAAATAACCCTTATAACATTAATTTATGTTGATTTATTATGCTTTATTAAAAAAGTATTATTATTTTGTATCGTATGTGAGTTTATTAAAAACATTCTCTCAAGATTGCGTTTTAGCGGTACTGTTGTTAATTATTATTATTATCATCATCATCTTCATGTTAAGATATGGAGCCTAATAATATATGTTAGCAGTTATATATTTTGTATTCTCCTGGATATATAAATACGTTCTATTCTCCTATTGTACCTATATTGAAAATATTCACAGTGAAATAAAACTCTAGCCGCCTGTCCGTGGACGTAGTAAAAAAAAAAAACATTGGTGAATCACATAAATATGTGTGTGTTTATTATTTTCGCACTTGTTCTTTGATTATTATGATTGATCGTTCATAACATGTCATCGTAGTCGTTAAAAATATTTTTAAAAATTGCTTAAAATGTGAATAAAAGGCTTTTTTGTTTTTGCATAATATTTATAAATTTAAAAAATTTGATAAAATGAGTCGTTTCAATTGTGGTTTGTACCTTTGAGAAGTAACTTGTCTTTTGCGTGTTTGGTTAGGTGACTAGATTCTTACTCCATTTAGATTCTCCGTGTTCCTTACTATGTTTGGACATTAAATGTGCTTTTATTCCATGAATTGAAACCTTTTGCTTTTTAACATCTCCATCCCTGGATTATTGGAACAAATATCTCTATTCCCTTTGAACTTAATTATTCAATTATTAAATAAAATAACATTGTTTTAAATTACCACAATTCTTAAAATTTTAATATAATTAAAATTTTAATTAAATCAAGTTTTACTCTTAATTTTATGTCAAAATATTAACCATCAAATCCGAATATATTGTATTTATTATTAATTAATTCACAACCGGGGTTGACAAAGGCCCTAATTAGGTTTATTTTATTGAAATTATAAAGAAATTAATTTAATATAATTAAGTCAATTAAAATTTGATTCTTTAGTGTTAAACAAAATGATATAATTTTAACAAAATTTAATAAGACAATGGTCATGTTTGGAAAATAGCAGATTGTATTATTTGTTAGCTGATAGCTGATTATATCAGTTGATTTGACCAGCGGATAACATCAGTTGTTTATTAAAGATGTTTAGTAAAATTAGTTGTTTAGTATTAGCTGTTGATGTGTAAAATGCAATGTTCTGAATATCGTACCGGACTCGGTACCGGATTGGGCTCTGGAACGGAACTGTACTGGTACCGTTTCGAGATATTTTTTAAATTTATAAAATAGTCCCTAAACTTTTTAAAAATTGAAAAATAGTCCATATTAATATATTATACAACTGTACTTTATACTTTACTAGTATAATACAAAGCATTTAAAATATTA
>JAOQMR010000004.1:27746679-27775319 GCA_027563865.1 Erythroxylum pelleterianum
GAGAAGCATCAAAAGAAGTAGCATTGAAATATAAAGTATGGAAAATTTTTGGAGGGAAATAGAAGGTAAGGATTGAGGTTTAAGTAAGTAAGTAGATAAGTCCTCTAAAGATTAATTTAATTTAAAGATCAGTTAAGTCGAGCTGTACCGATTGATTTCAGGTCGAACCCAATCCGAAACGTTAACCTTGACCCACAACAATGGGTCGGGTGTTCTACTGCTCACTATTTCCCCTTTGGGCTCTAGAAGAACTTAGTAGTTGCAATGGGAAGGGAAGAGAAGCTCGAAACAATTGGACCCAACAAAAAAAGGAAGACACGGTCAAAACTATATAACCACCGATCCGAACGAATCTCCAATTCCTCCTTGTCATAGGTTTTCTGTTTGTTAGTTAATGTTATCCCTCCACACGCCAACTGAACCTCCCTTCTGAGTCTTGTCTCTTCACATATTGCGACAACTCACAGAAGCAATAACTCCGGTACGGTACTCTCTTTGTTGTTTTCTGTTTCTGGGTGTTTTTGTAGTGTATCTTAGGTTCTTGCTGCTTCAGTGACAATTTGGAAAAGTTTCGATTTTTCGGTGTTGGGATTTGGGCAGATTTTTAGGGGATTCGAGAAACGATGGAGAGAGAGCTGATGGACTTGTTCGAGGCGGTGAAGAAAGCCGCCGACGCAGCGGCTGGTGATGGAGTTCCGTCGAATGGACCGGAGGTCGGTCGGTGTGTTGATGCTCTGAAACAGCTCAAGGGTTTCCCTATCGGTTACGATATTCTGGTGTCTACTCAGGTAATTTTTATCCCTTTTGTTACGTATTACCTTTGAAATTGAAGCTTACAATCTTGTCATGTTCGAAAGATTCAATCTTTGTTGTTTTCCCCTGCCAATTTTTATCTACCTAATTTTTGTGCTTCAAATTGAATTAGATTGAACATTTTTTGGGAGTTAGGATTTAAAATTTTTCATAGCTTAGATTAACAAGGATACTTTGCTTTTCGTAAAGTCGTTGCTTTCAATTTGAGCAACGAATAACTTCTCTTTTCCTTTTCGCTTTTTGCTGCGTCCCTAGAACTGAAAGCCAATCAGTGGAATAGGTTTACCCGATTGTTAATCATGAAACTATTGCGGGAATTATTGATCTTTTACTGAATTCCGTTGATAGTGTATCCAAAACTTTTTCGGTATAGAAAGCAATCTAACTCCTTCTGCTGGTTACTCAGTACATTTACGAGTCTCCTGAAGCTTAATGTCAATGTGAACCACCATCCATCTCATGCAACCTGTCTGGTACATTGGCTCATGAATCTTTATTTTCTTTGGGGTTGTTGTGATTGTCAAGTATTCGATCATTTATCATTTCTCATGGTGCATTTTCATCATTTACTGTTCTTGATCACTTTTTTTGTCAAGTATGGCCACCTTGGGGCTGAAACTGAATGGTTTCTTTTTATGTTCCGTAGGTTCTTACATAAATGGAAGAACTTTCTTGAGTTGTACAACAACCAACTCTCTGGTCTCTAGCTTGTGTTTAACAGATTTAACTTTGATAGCTGATGAGGGCATGTCAGTTAAAATTTTATAGGAAGTTTATCCTATTTATGGATATATATATATATATATATATATATATATATTTTTTTTTCAGATCTGCATAGATAAGTATTTTTTAAAAAGCTTAACGTAAGATTGGTGTAAAATGAATGTGGTTTCACAATTTCAGAATTCATCCACTTATTAGCATTCCCAAACTCCTGTTAGTAAGTTCATGTTTTTCAGCTTGCTTTATTTTTTACTTATGTGAGAAATTATTTTTGGCAATTTTGAATGTCTTCCAATGCTGTGTTTTATTGCATATTTTAGGTCGGGAAACGGCTTCGGCCCCTCACAAAGCATCCCAAGGAGGAGATTCATTCTGTGGCCTCAAACTTGCTTGAGATGTGGAAAAAGATAGTGATTGATGAGACCACTAGAAAGAAAAATGGGGTTGTTAATGACAAAAGCTCTGCAAAAGCTGAGGTTTCAAATGAAGAAACTGTCAAAGTTGGGAAGTTTCAAAAGTCAAGCTCAGCAAAGCTCGAACATAACTCGAACTCTGAAAGTGTTAAAGTTGGGAAGCTTCAAAAGTCAAGCTCAGCAAAGCTCGAAAAGCACTCAAACTCTGAAAGTGTTAAAGTTGAGAAGATAAGCCATGCCGAGAATGTAAAGGTTGAAAAGATTTCAAGTGATGACAGACAAGCTTCCAGTTTTAGCAAGGCATCGCAAGCAAGTGTTGCTCCACCAAAGTTGACTGCATTGGTTAAATGTAATGACAGTCTGCGCGATAAAATTCGTGAACTTCTTGCTGAGGCCTTATCCAAAGTTGCTAGCGAGGCTGATGAAGACATTAGAACTGAAGTAAATGCATGTGATCCAATGAGAGTTGCTGTCTCTGTGGAATCTGCAATGTTTGAAAAGTTGGGTCGGTCAAATGGAACACAGAAGTTCAAGTATAGATCCATAATGTTCAACATGAAGGACGGCAACAACCCTGATTTGAGGAGAAAGGTTCTTCTTGGGCAGATTAGACCGGAGAAACTGATTACTATGACTGCTGAAGAAATGGCTAGTGAACAGAGACAGCGAGAGAATAACCAAATCAAAGAGAAAGCACTATTTGATTGTCAACTTGGAGGTCCAGCAAAAGCCACAACCGATCAGTTCAAGTGCGGTCGTTGTGGTCAACGGAAGTGCACCTACTATCAGATGCAGACGAGGAGTGCGGATGAACCTATGACAACCTACGTAACGTGTGTTAACTGCAATAACCATTGGAAATTTTGTTAGTTCGAACTGCCAACAGAATGTGGCTGCTGGCTATCTTCACATTTCCACCTTTATTTAATGTGGAATTGTCACTTGGAGAGTCTGCAGTGCCATTTCTAGGAGGAAATATTTGATTCAGTTGCCATTGATGTAGGGTTTAAGGTTATGTTTAAGCTTCTGTCGAATATTTTAAGTAGAATCTTACATTAGATCATAGAAATAGTACAGTGTGACTCAGGATATTGGATTAACGATTTGTTTTTAGTTTTTCCGGATTCTCCTAATCTTGTTGGCGTTTACAGGTCCTTAGAAACTTGGGTTTGCTTTTGATATTTGAAATGCCTCGAGTTATTAGTACCAAAAGAGCATATTTCAGGGGTCCAACCTACTTTGGGAAAAGGATACCAACTAATAAAGTTCAATTAAATCGGAATTTGCATAGGGTTTTACATATTAAAAAAGTTTATTAATTTACTATAATTATAACTGTCGGATATTTTATTCGTTCTAATTCCTGCATTTATTCTATGTATCCATAAACGGCGACTGGAGTATACTTCAGTCATTTCTGGAAATAGCATGGACAGCCGTCCTTTTCCCCTTTCACTCTCTTCGCGCAATTGATCACGAATCATACTTTCAAGTGTAATCGTGTCTCAAATCAGCTTGGAAGTCGGATTAAGCATTCATATGGTGGAAAGGATTGTTTGTTGCAGTTAGAGTTAGCAAAAGGACCAGTATTTGTTCGAAGTCAACGAGTAAATCTCACTTTAAACGGATCTTGAGTCGAGCATTGTGGAGCCTAGTTGCATTGGAGTAATTTGTATGGCATTGGTAGGAGAACCCAAATAAGCAAATGGATCAAGCTGTCAAATGCCTTCAGGAACAGCAATCTGATGAACTGAATCGCAATATGTAATGTTGCATTTGAACTCGAAAAAGAGTCAAAAATCACTGAAACTGGAAGCCATCCGTTACAGTCATTTTGTCATGGAGTGGCTTTTCAAGCTTGGACATCGAAAGCATTGTAGAAAAGGTAAATGATTAGTTTGTAAAAGTAGACAAAGAAGAAGAAGGAGCTTCAAGACGGTGACTTGAAACTGAATTCATACTGCAATTGGTACTCAAACACGGACTCTGCATTGTCGACGTTTCATTCTCAGCAACCGATTCTTCTAAACTATCCGATGCTTCCACTTGCGTATGCGTTTCAGCTGTCAGCCTCTCCCTCAGTGATCGAATTGGAGAAATTCTCTACACAAATTTGAAAAAATTTTTAGATGAATTCATAAGATAAGACCACGAATTTACGATTGCTCTCTGTGTGTATAATTAGTGTTTAATGTGATTTATTACCATAGAGCAAGAATGGAGCTGCTTCAATCTGTAGAGACGATCCATCTCAATCTCTAGACATTTCTGAACTTCTCCTCTCTGCTCCAACTCCTCCATCTGCAAATCCAACACTCTCTTCCTCTCATTCAACAGCTTCTCCGTTCTCTCTTTATCCAATCTCATTCTCTCCAGCTTCTCCTTTATTGCTTTGAGCTCCTCTGCTAGCGATGACGAAAGTTCCACAATTAATCCATTGTTGGACTTGGATGCTAATTCTCCTCCTTCACGATGATGATGGTAACAATTCTCCTTGTTTATGAAATCTCCTCCATGGTTTTGGTTCGGGTTTGGTTTTGAAAGAACATTACTGTTATTGTTCTTGGGTTGAAGAGGCTTCCTTTTGTGGCATCGGACGGCGACCGGAGATTGAACGCTGATCATCCTTCCTTGCTTTCTTCTTGCTTCCTTGGTTCTTCTGAGCTAAGTACGCTAATAAAGAGCAGAGGACTGAGAAGAAGGTGGGAACGAGGTTACGGTTGGGATTTTGAATTTGAACAGAGACAGGCGCTAACGGCTACTATTATTTTATTCCAACACTTTTTTGAAAATTTGGTATTCTTATATTATTATTATTATTATTATAAAGAATAATTTATAAAATTAAACAGCAATAATTACTCAGTATAAATCTCGCTGATACGCAGGATCCAGTAATTTGCAACTTTACCCGTAATTAGTAGAGAGGTAATTTATAAGAATTAATAATTTTATAGTTTTTAATTTATAAAATCAATAATTTAAAATTAAACAACAAGTTCGAACCAACTGATATTAGCAATTTTAAAACATTTTTATTTAGTGAATATAAACTAGAGAATGACAGTACTTTTTGCTTAATTTCAATAGAAATGGTAAAAATTTCCGAACTTAACTTATTCTGATTCAAAGTTAACAAAATTAATTCGAGTTGATCATTAACTTGGACGAGTTCAAAGTTAACAAACTTAACTCGAATTGATCATTAACTTAGATCGGTCCAAAGTTAACAAAATTAACTCGAGTTGATCACTTTAAATCGAATTTAATTTTTTTAATTTCGAATTTCAAATCAAGTTTAGACTTTTTTTAATTTTAAAAAGAATTTGATTCAAACATTTTTTAGACTTTAACAAACCTCAAATTCAAGCTTCACAATTTGAACCGACCTAATTTCTTTAACGTCTGTTGGTATTGTAACGAATAATTACTCTCGGGCCAGAAAAACCCAATCTAACTTAGACTCAAACTAAATATTTTGAGCCCAATCGGGTTTTAAATCAGACTCGAGTTGAATAAAAAAAAATTAAAACTCAAACTTTGACCTAACCTATTACCATTTCGAACTTACTAAGCTAAATTGGGCTTTGAACTAAGTTCAAGTACTAAAAGAAGGTTTCGGGCGGGCTGGATCTTAAGCCATTAACCAATTAATAAGGCTCAAGAGTCTCCTCTAAAGAAACTCGACTCAAACTAAAAACCAAAACGATTTTCCAATAATTTCACTTGCTCTCTTGTAGCTTGAAACATCCATTATCGTACTAACATTACTTATCAAGAAAAACATTACATGCTGTGTTCGTTCAAGTACTTCTATAATTCGTCATGGTAAAGGACTGTCTCCAGAGGATTCTTGTTCTTGCAGCTCCACTTACAATTCCAGGAACAATAAGAATTCAAGACTGCAATTCTTGTGGAATGAAGGGATATGATATTTGACGTTGAAGGTGACTTTGACAGAACAATTGCGTACCCGTCGTCCATGTAATCCGTTCCGTCAGGAAACAACTGCCACAGAAGACTGCCAGCCCCGCTTCCGCCTTTTCTCGTCGAGTTCAGGAGGGTCTTGTACACCGTGTTTATGAACGTATCACGGAATGTTGAATTGTAACCAGGGTCTTTTGTAGATACACCAAACTCAGAGAACAAGACAGGCATTCCCAGATATTTCTCAGCATCCTCTATGTGAGCTTCTATCCATGATTTCGTAAATTCGATATGAGCATCGGATATAGTCTCCGAAATCCTTGAGGAAGAAAACAATGCACGTAAGTATGAACATGCCGTGCAATTTACATTAAAACCTTAGCATTCGGAAACAAATGCTCTCTCTATCCAGACATAGTATTCTTATCTTACCAGGAGTCTGCGTAAATGTGAACAGAAGCAAAATCAACACCAAGAACCTGATGGTTCCTTATAAAGTCAGTTCCAACTTGTGAAGTATATGAATTTGGGTTAAACTGAGCCCGCTCAGGCGCTGAGGTTCCATAAAATCCTTCCAATCCAATCTCCAATAAGTGTTTCGGGTCCATGCCCTTGATGTATACTGCCATTTCTTGTATCCAGGACTATAAAACAAGGATTCAGACACAGCAGGATTGCTAAGAAAAACAGGGTTGGTCCTTAAGAACAAGGTACACAGAACACAAACCTGGAGGTTATCACCAGATGGATCAGAAGTACACCGAGGTTCATTCATTAATTCCCAAGCAAAGATCGTCGGGTCCTCCTTGTAGGTTATATTTGTAAGTGAATTGACCCTATTTAGTACCATCTGCTTTATTATATGCAAAAGTGAGAATACTTTCAATTGATATTTTGGAAAAAGAATAACACTCTGAAAATGGCATTCCATAGCAACTCAATGGCTGAACACTTCTAATTCTTAAAGAAGTAGAACTACCAGAAGAACCAGTTGAATAATAAATTCGAGAGTATCTATTAGCTCACCTTAACATGAGCTTTATAGTAACTTCTTAGCGTCGGATGAGAGAAAAAATCATCATCAGATGTCAAATTAAGACCAGCTTCTTTTCCCCATTTCACATACTGTGCTTTGCCACCATATGCATCCCGATTGTTTGTCAATGGCAATATGAGCCTGATTTTGTACTTCCTTGCTTCACTTACCACAAAATCTAAACCCTGGAAAACCATAAGAGCAGTATACTTCCTCAGAACAGAGAACGTGTACCAAAGCTCTATATGTATGTCTATAGTTTAGATAACAAAAGGTTTGACCTTGAAAACTTCTTCATCATAAATGCCGGGAGATTTCTGAAGAGCCCTCCATTGGCCATCATTAAAGGCCCAAGTCCTACAGACTGTAAGACCCACTGAAGATGCTTGCTGAAATAAGTCAGTGATCTTGCCTCTTGTAGATTGATCAGCAGCAAACACCATCAACCAGTAAGTATTGAATCCATTGACATAGAAAGGTTGGTCATTTATCACAAACCGGTTTCCCTTTTTCCCCACCATTTCCCATGAATCTTCTTCCATATTGGTCGACTCATAGATCCTGAAACACATGCAAGATATAAGCATATACAAATTTTGCAGGGAAAACAAAGCAAGAGTAGCTCATGATCCTTCAGGTTACCCATGTTGTAAATGATGGTCTAACTCCACTGTTGTTTCTAATTGCTCAAAATCATCTAGTTCAACACCAGTAGGCTTCAAACATTTACTTGATACAACAAAAATTGCCAGTGTAAAAACAATCTTCAACCAAAGCCTTTTGTCGTTGGTATCCATAGTCTTCAGTTAATAAGCTACATTAACCAAAACATCATATTTATACGCAAAACATTTAAGGTTTCTTATATTGGTGGTGTAATTGTGAAATGCAAAAAGGAAGTCCACGGCCTCCTGGCTTCAAAGGGAAGAAAGTTTTCATAGGTAGACGGATATTCAAGGCAAAGGCATGTAGGGTAGAATGCATCCATAAGTAAAGTCGATTGAATCACTCCCAAGGTAAGTTACAGAAGGGTCCTAGTACTAGGAAAAATGATTCAGAAGCTATTTTCTAGTTGAGATGTCATTATCTCAATGTCCCTACATCTTCATTCTGAGGGCTGCCTAAGTACTTCCTCTCTCGACACAGAGTCCATAAACCGGCGTTTGATTTACACAGTCAGGGACAAAACCATTTCACCGTCGAACGCTCGTGGGAAGTTAATATTTACCTTGTAACAAAGGGCTGAGAAGAGGGGCACAGAGTTGATCATGGCGGCAGGAGAAACTGGTGTATATAGCTCAAACCCTGTCGGAAAACTGTTCCTTGCAAGCTACAATACGAAGGGCTTTTCTGCTAAAGTGCCTTCTTCAAGTGAATTACTTGGTGAGCTTCACATGTTGCAACTCTCACTGAATTTGCCCTCCACATCCACGAAGGTTAAGTGAAATAGACAGAAAGAAACCACAAAGGTACGGTCTCTATTTGAGGATAATCATCGCGCAGTTCATATGACTTGTTTGGCATCCTACATTTCCCTTGAAGTTTGAGACACAAACCTTTGATGAATGCTATGGTTTCCTATGCATCACAACCCAGAAAAGAAAACTCAACAATCCCAATAGAAGACAAGTAGTATTTATTTGAAGACAAGTAGTATTTATTTGAAGTGAGTGTCGTGTCTTTCTCCAGAGCTTTAAGAACCTATTTCATGGTGGTTAGTGTAAGGACACGGCATCACTAGAAGCACAAAGCTTTGTCGATTCCTCTCTTCATGCTCCTGCCTATATAAGCAAATGAACCCAATTATATGGGCCTTCTTCAAGATATCGAGGTTCGACCCTTTAAACATCTGTGGAAGTTGCAACTTGCAAGCCTAATAAGGCTTCTCATATATCACACTCTATCAGTCTTAGTCCTGTTTGGATAAATTTTGAGAAATTAATAAAAATAAAAAATATTTCTTTAATAGATATGAGTTTTTTTGGCAATCAAAATATAACTTTTTAAGAAGCTTAAATTTGGAATTTCTCAAAAAAACCTTTCAAATGATTTTTTTGGGTAGATTCAGATTAATTAATGAGCCTACTTTTAGTCCATTTTATCCTTATATTTTACACATAATTCTCACAATACCCACAAACTCATCTTCACATTTATCTTGCAAATGCATCTTCTCTATTACAATAACATGCATAATTTATTATATATTTAACTATTCACTCAACTTGAATATTTATTTTGAGATTTATACAATATTATTTAGCTTTTATATGTTTTAATATTTGTTTTTAATATTAGTTTTACTTATGTTATAATCCATATCAAAGATGTAGGTTGATATATTTTTATTTATGTTTCTTATAATTTAAAATTATATAATAATTAATATATTGTGCTTTACATATTGTTTAATATACTTTAAATAATATTTATATACATAAATATTTTTTACTACAAAATAAAATATAGTTAAAATTAAAAGTATTTTTTTATTTTTATATTATCAAATAGTCTATTGTATGAAGTTCTTTTAATTTTTTTAAATAACAGTCAAACAATAAACTAGTTTCTTTAAAATTTTATCAGAAAAGATCTGCAAAAAAAAATTTCGTTAACAAAAGTTTTACTTATATAAACCTAACCAAACGGAAGCTTAACTTATCTAGCAAAGTTGAAAAATGGTGTCTTTGGTCTTTGCAATGAAATTAGATAAGTCTTAAAAGTTCCCATATTTGTCAGAGAGCTGAATCTGTGGGATAAATCTAGAGCATTTTCAAATTTCACCTGCTTCCAAAAGAGAAGTGCAAGCAAATAGCAGGTCAAGGTGGGTGTCCATTCCGTTAGAAAAGCTGAGAGTGACTTTCCTTTGATATTATCTATATATCTATATATGTATATTAAAATCTGAATGGCTTGCACGTCTATCTGAAGAAGAAGAAGAAGGTTAATTAGGACTTAGTCAGAATTAATAACTTATGACAAAACGTATATCTATGTATATATCTTTATTTTATCCTCCTGTGAAGAAAAACGCGTAGGGTAGGAACAACAGAATCATATTATTCATATCATCATCATATGCCATTTACTAACGCGTTTCGCCACACAAGTTAATGAGCACAGCACCTGCTAAGAGTGACCTGTCTTCCAATTGTCCACCATCAGAGTACTCCATTTTTGTGTAGCTTAGCTGTACCGTCTTTTGTTTATTTTTGTTTCAACTAGGAGTCCAGGGGGTAAGGGTGGAGTTTTTTTTCTTCATTCTTCTTCCATCTACCAAAATCTCGAGCCCTGGTAAGATTTGACTTTGTGGGTATTCACTTTCTTTGTTCTTCCCTTCAGTTTTTCTCATCAACAAGGTAACGTTCATTGCTTTCTTCTCATTCTCTTCCGTTTCTCATCAGCTCTTACTTTATTCTCAAACATGGCTTGAGTTATCTCTTCGGTTTTCTTCAATCCACTAGTTGCTTCTAAATTTTTGTAGTTCGTTCATCGTCTGGATCTAAAGCTCGTGTCTTTTCTTTACATTGTGTAAACCCTTTTGAACTTTCTGATCTGTGAACTAGAATTTCGTGCACCCAGATCTTACCTGTGTGAAAGGTTGGATTTTGATCATTTTTCTGATATTGAGTGCTTCAAAGGATCTTGTTTTGATCTGGGTTTTCTGAAAGTGGTATACTCGTGTCCACTACTTGAGATTTGAGTTCACAAGGAGTATGGATAAGTATCATCTCTCTGTGTCTCTTCTCCTTTGTTTTTGGCTCGCATCTGCAATTTCTGTTACCTTCGCCGCCGATTATGTACCGACCAACAAAATCCTTCTAGATTGTGGAGCATCTTCAGATCTTACGGATTCCGATGGTCAGAAATGGGTATCCGACAAAGGTTCCAAGTTACTTTTGGCGTCTGGCAATTCTTCCATATTCGAAGCTTCATCTCAAGACCCTGGTGTCCCTCAGGTTCCTTACATGTCGGCCCGTGTTTTCCAGTCAAATTCCACTTACAGTTTTCCTCTGGCCTCTGGACGTGTATTTCTTCGTCTATATTTCTATCCGTCTGTATACAATGGCTTCAATTCATCTGATGCTCTATTCTCAGTCACAGCAGGGTCTTACACACTTCTTAAGAACTTCAGTGTTTCTCAAACCACGGAAGCTCTTAACTTTGATTTTATTGTCAAGGAGTACTCAATCAACGTTGATGGTGGATCACTGAATGTTACTTTCAGTCCAGATTCAAGTTCAAGGAATGCTTTTGCATTCGTTAATGGGATTGAGATTATGTCCATGCCTGATATTTACAGTAGTACCGATGGGAGCTTAATGGTTGTTGGCCAAACTGCTTCATTCACCATTGACAATAGCACTTCACTTGAGAATGTTTACAGGATCAATGTTGGTGGGAATGATATATCTCCTTCTAAGGATACTGGTCTGTTGAGATCTTGGGCTGATGATCAGTTGTATCTTTATGGGGCGGCATCCGGTGTTGCCGAGTCTGCTGATCCAAACATGACAATCAGATACCCGAGCAGCATACCTACTTATGTTGCACCTGAGACTGTGTACTCAACTGCTCGATCAATGGGACCAGATTATCATGTCAATGTTAATTACAACTTGAGTTGGATTTTCTCAGTGGATTCTGGTTTCAGTTACTTGGTTAGGCTCCATTTCTGCGAGGTTGCTGCAACTATAACCAAGCCAAACCAGAGAGTGTTTGACATCTACCTTAACAATCAAACCGCTCAGACAATGGACGTGGTTGCCATGGCACACAGCAATGGGGTTCCAGTGTATACGGACTATGTGGTTTTTGTTTCTGGTGGGAATCCTCAGCAGGATATGTGGCTTCAACTTCACCCAAATACAGCTTCCAAGTCCCAGTATTATGATGCTATTTTGAACGGAGTGGAGATATTCAAATTGAGCAATGTAGATGGTAACCTTGCTGGGCCAAATCCTATCCCTGCTCCTAAACAACCGATAATAGACCCTAGTAGAGTTAAACTACCATCAAGGCATTCGACTAACCAGAAAGCTGTTTTAGCTGGGGGCATAAGTGGTGGAATTGTTCTGGCGCTTGTGGTTGGTTTCTGTTATATAGCTGCATCACGTCGCCGAAGGTATGGAAAGGAGGCAAGTGCAAGTGAAGGGCCATCTGGGTGGCTTCCGCTTTCTCTGTATGGGAATTCGCACTCTGCAGGATCAGCCAAGACAAACACTACTGGTAGTTATGCATCCTCTCTGCCATCAAACCTCTGCCGGCACTTCTCATTTGCTGAGATCAAGGCTGCCACCAACAACTTTGACGATTCTCTGGTTCTTGGGGTTGGAGGTTTTGGCAAAGTCTACAGGGGAGAAATTGATGGTGGAACGACCAAAGTTGCAATCAAGCGTGGCAATCCACTATCTGAGCAAGGGGTGCACGAGTTCCAGACCGAGATTGAAATGCTTTCTAAACTTCGACATCGCCATCTTGTTTCGTTGATTGGTTACTGTGAAGAAAACTGTGAGATGATTCTTGTTTATGATTACATGGCATATGGTACCTTGCGTGAGCACCTATACAAGACACAGAAGCCACCTTTACCATGGAAACAAAGGTTGGAGATATGCATTGGTGCTGCTCGTGGTTTGCACTACCTCCACACTGGGGCCAAGCACACTATCATCCACCGAGATGTTAAGACAACTAATATCCTTTTGGATGAGAAATGGGTTGCAAAGGTGTCTGATTTCGGGCTGTCAAAGACAGGTCCTGCGTTGGATCACACTCATGTCAGCACTGTTGTGAAAGGTAGTTTTGGATACTTGGATCCGGAATATTTCAGGCGGCAGCAATTAACTGACAAGTCTGATGTTTACTCATTTGGGGTTGTACTGTTTGAGATCCTATGTGCTCGTCCAGCCTTAAACCCGACTTTGCCAAAGGAGCAAGTGAGCTTAGCTGAGTGGGCTGCACATTGCTACAAGAAAGGCATTCTTGATCAGATAGTTGACCCTTATCTGAAGGGAAAAATTGCGCCAGAATGCTTCAAGAAGTTTGCAGAGACAGCAATGAAATGTGTGGCTGATCAGGGCATAGAGAGGCCATCAATGGGTGATGTACTTTGGAACCTAGAATTTGCGTTGCAGCTACAAGAGAGTGCAGAGGAGGGTGGCCAAGGTATTGGTGGAATGGCTGAGGAGGAAGAACCACTCAATGTGTCGTCCTGTAAAGGAAAGAAAGATGCCGATGCCTTTGATGGCAATGTGACAGATTCAAGGAGCACAGGAATGAGTATGAGCATAGGTGGACGTAGCCTTGCAAGTGAAGACTCTGACGGGTTGACACCAAGTGCTGTGTTCTCGCAAATCATGAACCCCAAAGGGCGTTGAGATTATTATGTCCCGCCCCACCAAGTTTAGTAGAATACCAGGCCAACCCAATTTGCTTTTTCATTGTTAAATTATCGTGGAAATCTTAGTTCTTCATCTTATTCGTTACTTATTTTTCTTGGTTTAACTTGGAAACTATGATTTACATGTTTCTGATAAAAATGAGCTATAAATTTGTATGTAATATTATTTCAACTTGACGACAAGAGTGTTAAAGACCAAGCTGATGTGAGCTTTTATGCTTGTTGCCCTTTTTATTGGTTGGGTGTTATCTTTGAATAAGCATGACAATGCATGTGGGAAGGGGACCACTTTCTGGTGGTTGTAGATTATACACCGATAATTAAGGAAACCATGACAACTGTGGATGTGTACTCTGTGCCATTTTCAGATGCTTCATCGGTTCTGACCAACTACATGTTTTAATGGTATTGATTTGGTTAACTAAAGCCATTCATGACCTTTGCTTTAGACTCCAATGGCAATAAGTAAACTTTATTTCTGACGGAGTATAGAGCTGCCAAACAACTCCTCTCAACCTTATTACACTTCGGATGAAAACATTTCTCAGGGTAGAAACACATGAAACTAGACAGATGACATTTGTTAACGAAAAAGCTTGAAGAATCATGATTATTGAGCTCTCTAAGCAGGAAATTTCAGGGATTTATGGCGTTTGAAAATGTTGCTTTGGTCTCGGCAGAATCAGAGGGCCGAATTTCTTCAATCATCTTTACTACTTCGTCCATGGTAGGTCTCATGTCAGTTACTCTTGAAGAACATGCCATTGCTACTTGAAGCATCTGAACCATCTCTTCTTCAATGTTATGGTATCTCATCAGCTCTACGTCAAAAACCTCTGCTGTCCATTCCTCTCTAACAACAGACTGAACCCATCTTGGAAGATCAACAACATCATCGTGCCCTGATGATGGTATTGGAGCTTTGCCTGTCAGCATCTCCAGTAGGAGGACACCAAAACTGTAAACGTCGGACTTTTGTGTGAATTTTCTGGTTTCAATAACCTCAGGAGCTCTGTAGCCCACAATTCTTGGTGGAACTGTAGGATAATTCATTTGAGCACTTAATCCAAAATCTGAAACACATGCTTGGAGTTCTTGAGTGAGGAGTACATTGGAGGACTTGATATTGCCATGGATCAACTTTCCTCCACCTGCAGAATGTATATGAGCAATGCCTCTCGCAGTTCCAAGGCAGATCTTTACTCGGGTTTCCCAATCTAATGCAGTTTGTCCGATTTCCCGATTTCCTGCAGTCGTTGTGTTATTATATGCAAGTTCAGGCACCAACTTTTACATCATATATTCAAAAGATTTGAGATTTTGAAGCATACCGTGTAATAAACTGTAAAAGCTTCCTGCTGTTGTGTAGTCATAAACAAGAAGTTTCTCATCCTTGCAGTAGTAGTAAGCACGAAGAGGCAGTACATTTGGATGCTTGGAAATCCTTCCTACGATCTCCATTTGTTGCTCAAACTCTCTCTTCCCAACCATCACTTCTTTTAACCTCTTCACAACCACAGCTGTTCCTTCCTCCAAGATGGCTTTATAGGTTGTTCCATAACTCCCTTTGCCTAGCACTTCAGCTGAAGCTCTTAGTAGATCTTCAAGGTCAAAATTGTAAGAGCATCCTTCAAAGAACACCAACTTGTTCTTCTCAGCATCTTGTACTCCACTTCCGAAGTCTTCCTTTAGCTTCTCATTCCTTCCACCTTTCCCTTTTGGTTGATCATTAGCTTTGTTGTTTTTCTTCCTCAAATAAAGAATCATCATAATCATCAATAGCAGAAACAAGAATGTTGCAGAACCACCAACTGCAATTGCAATGATGGATCTTCTGCTCAGTTTCTTCTTGGCTCTTGTTTTTAGGGGGACTGAAGGGAGTACAATTGAGTAAGCCGGAGAGGGAGATGGTGATTGAGCTGGAACAGAGGAGCATCGGTTTAAAGGCGGTCCACATAGCATAATGTTTCCTTGAAAGGAGGTGGGAGGGAACTTTTGAAGGGAAAATGGAACCGAGCCATTTAAGTGGTTGTAGCTCAAATTCAACTGATTCAGCCCTGAGATGTTGAGCTCTGGTATGGAACCCGTTAAGAAGTTGTTCTGGAGGCTCAGACTCATAAGATGTGTTAAATTTTGTAAGGTGGCCGGTATGTTACCGGTGAAGGAATTGAAGGAGAGATCAAGCAAATTAAGCTGAGAAGAGATGGAGGAAGGAATGCTACCTGAGAAGTTGTTATGTTGAAGATATATGTAGCGCAGGGAAGGAAGAGACATCAAGTCTGATGGAAGAGTCCCATTGAGGTGGTTGGACCTCAGACTGAGGATTATGAGTGCATCCATCTTCCCAAGTGTGTTACTGGGAATGGCTCCATAGAGTCCGACACCGGGAAGGTGCACTGCAATCACACGGCTATTGTTCGCATTGCAAGTGACACCAACCCAAGAAGAGCATATCCGAGTGGAAGAGCTCCAGTTAAGTTTCCGGGGGTGAGGAACCGCAGCCACAAAATCAAGGAGAGCTTTCTTGTCAACATTAAGGTCAGCAAGAGTTTGAGAATAGGCAAAGAAGAGTAATGTCAACAGAAATGAGAAGATCTTCATGGAACCTGCTGCTGAAATGTGATCAGTACATAGTTTCAGGAATTCTTCTTGTTTCCCTGGAAAGCTACACAATAACAATATGGAATTGACTATTTTCCATAAAAGAATTTTGAGTAAAGAAGCAAAATAAAACACATGCAATCATGCAAAGTTGAAAGGAAAGCGTGACTAATTCAGCAGAACACTACTTAATCATGGTTAGTAGAAAAGGAAGCAACCAAAAGAAGACCACAAAAGCATAATAAAGATTTCAACTCAAGTTGGTGAAAGATAATTAGTAATCTGAAGACAGAAGTAAACCAATGAATTATCAACTTTAACCGAAGTTAGTACAATTTTTTTTAAAACCACTTGGAACTTCATTGCTAAGCCTCGGATTCTCGTAACATGTCTTGTCTAACAAATTCAAAATGGCAGAACTTCATTTTTGGTTCTCCTATACACTAGTAAAGATTATCAAGCTAGTGGTAAAGCATAAAGAGAGAAAAAAACAAAAGCAAAAGTACACCCTTTTTCTTGTTAAAGAGAAAGCAAAAGCACTAAAGCCCTCCCTACAATATCCTGCAATAGGGTGAAATTTTCAGCTTTGTCAATTTTCCTCTTGCTTGCGTAAAGATGTTGAACACGTGATGGAATAAAATTCAAAATCACAGTAGTGAAAATAGTGAAAACATGAGCTTGTGAAGCTGTAAAGGGGAAAAACAGAGGAACTATCAAAGTTATCAGGAACTGAAGAAAAAACAGTGGAAATGAGGTATGAGAACATGAGATCGAAATAATGGAGGATATTGGTAACAAGAATACTTTTTTACTGGTGTGGGGGATTCTGGGAGCTTATAAGTATCAAAATATTGTCAAGATCAAACCCATTTTCTAAAAACTAATTAGCCTCCACTTGAACTCGAATTTCACAAATGTATCCAAGGATGAGACTAAAGTCTTGAGTTTTAGCTAATAATTGTAAAGAATAACTTATGAATCGTTGTGAAATGTAGGAATGATAACAATATCTGCCACAGAAAGCAGAAAGGTTAGAATTTTTGCTGCTGAAGAAAACAGAGAAAGGAGGGGGAGACTTGATGGAGTGAGGAGGAGAACAGAAAATCATATTTTGAGAGAGACGACGCTATTCCTATCAAGCCCTTTCATTCAATCAAGTAAAGCTTAGAATATACACCAAGTGTAAGCAACAAAAATTCAGAGCAGACAGCAACTAAAACCAAATCATCACAAGTTACAGCCAAATCTTCAAAGTATAAGAAGCATACAAGAGAGGCAAAGTTGAAACCTTTGAAAGGGGGCTGAAGTGGGAAGCACGAAACGGAGAATGTGTAGTGACAGAGGAGAAGTAATGAACTCAACTGAGAAAATGTTTGTTTGAGACGGTAAAAGAGGAAAAGGTAAGTTTGAGAAAAAGAAAAGGGAAAAGAAAAGAGGAGTGTAACGTTGGATCAAAATGTTAATACTTCAGAAAGGGTTCAGAAGTAATAGTAGAAGAAGAAGAAGAAGAAGAAGAAACAGCAGCTTCTTCGTTAAGTTAAAGCAGTTAGTAACGCAGATCTCGATGAAGTGAACAACCAACTCCACTGAGCATCATTTTCATATGTTTTCATTTGATATTTTCTTCTTTCTTTTTTTAATGTCACTAAATCTGGCATGAACACATCAACTTTCTAGTTACTTCAAACAAACTGAACTCACACATAAAAGATGCCGACTTGTGAAGTAGTTGAACGAAATCATCAACGATCAGAAAGGCAAAAAAAAAAGAGTAAAGAAGGCTGGTAATGCATCTATTCTATTGGATAATTAAATACTGTTTACAGTCCAGAACCTCACGTAATCAACTAAAAACCAAAAAGCATCAGTTGACTTCACATTTGACCTTTGTACATCTTCACCTAGGTGGCCTCCATGTAGATGAAGGTGATGTTGAAGCTTTGTTTTTTCATAAACTCTTCTAAGTCAATGCAAATTTTTTGCTGAACAAGATTTCTGGGACTTTTCGTTTCGGCTTGTTAACTTGTAATCTTGAAGATTATAGGCTTTAACTTGGATCATACTTCAACTGTGGCATACTGTTGCTCATATGAAACAGTGATGTAACCATTCACACTATAAAGGATAACAGTCAAGCCCTTGTAGCACAACCAGACATTCTTTTACCTCTCTGTATCACTCATCATATTTCACACATCCCATTTTTTTTTGTTTTTCCAAGTGAGCCAAAAATTACACAAGAATGATATATAATTAACAAATCATCATAGGAAAAAAAACATATCTCTGATGTTATAATAGGCCAAAAGGTTCTGGCAGTGTCTCATATCCGTTATCGAAGATGGGCCCCTCATTGGACTTGTCATCGATACTATGCAGCCAGTTGGTGTTCTTCAGATCCTCTTTGAGCAGTATTGCATCATAATGTGTACTCTGATACATATCAGCTCGAATCAATTTTGCAGAATATCTTCCATTATTTGTTTCGCTTCCAATATCGGTAACCCTGCTTCTATGGTTTTCATTGTCTGCTATATCTCCATTTTGCACTTTCCCAACATGGTTGATGAATTCTGGAGCACTCATAGAACGAGAAGAATGAGTTTTTGAAGTAGCAGATCGAATGCTCTGAGGGAACAGAGTCGTGCCTGAAAGATGAGTTCCTGCGCCATTTCTTATGTCCTACATTGCAAGTTGAGCAATTTGTGACAGAAAAAAAAGAAGAAGAAGAAGAAATATGTGTTAATCTGGCTAAACCAGTCCAATATGATAGATTCTCTAATGTATTCATAGATGCAATAACTTGGGGCAATATGTTTCCAACTGTGCCACAAAAAGGAATAATAGGTCTGAGTTCTCACTCATGAAAACCAGACTCGCTGTTCCATGGCCAGAAAACAGGTCATTAGGTGGCAAAGTGTGAAGAAACAATACCGTGCAGGTAGGATCATGATACTAAGCAAGCTGATTCAGCTACCTAATTGAAAACGATAACTATTTGCATCTTGATTGAGATACGGTATTGAAAATGATAAATAGGTGCCAATCATATAGCCTAACTAGTTGGATTATCATGAAAATAAGAGAGGAAGAGAGTACTCATACCATATGCCTGATGGCCATATCCAAGGACTTCTTAGATATTGACCTCCCAAATCCATTGCTCTCTGTGGTAGTCAATGAGGACTTGACAGGTTTCCGCATTCCCAACTCTGAGACATGAGAGGTTTTTCGAGGCTCAGGTGAATCAGTAACATGACCATTGGAAGGAAAACGTCCCTTTCCAGGGGGTTCTGAGAGTCTTCCCCTTGCAATGATAGGAGATGAATGCCGTCTTGGTGCAGCCACAGGAGCCGTAGTTTCGGGGGAGGTCCCTTTAACTGTAAGAGCAGCACCAGGCCGCGACCTACCAGCAGATAGTGGCCTGTCTGGCAAAGTAGTTCTAAGATTTGGAGGTGTGTCAAGTGGAAAGTCAGGAGGAATTACTGGCTGTTGTGGAGTCCTAACTCGTGGACTTGGGGAACTTGGTCTAGATGCTGGGGCTGAAGTGCGCCCACTTGAAAGAACTCGTCCACTTGAACTTGAAGGAGTGGACACAGGAGACACCAAAGTTGTAGGACTCCTGCGAGTGGGTGTCGAAGAGCGAGAAATTGATCGAGGACCTGAGTTCAAGTTTGCAGGAATTTGTGGCCTAGAACTTGGAGTTGATGGCCTTGAACTTTGGGATGGACGAGTCTTGTCAGTCAAAGTGTTAGCAGGGGACGGGCGTGCTCTTGATGGAGTAGATGAACGTGATGCAGGACGAGCAGATGGCGTGGAAGATCTTACTGTAGATAAAGAGCGAGTACTCGGAGAAGATGGTCTAGTATAAGAGGAGACTGAAGCAGAGCTTGTATTCAGGATTGAAGAGGACCTATATGATGAGTAGGTACTGAATTGTGAAGAAGAAACAGAAGGGCGTGCCACCGAACTGCTTCTAGTTGGTCTTGAAGAATGGTGACAGTCAGAATGTGAAACTGAAAGCTGAAAAGATAGATAACTGACAGACTAAGTTTTCATAACATCAAGCATCAAAAATGATTCATGTCATGCATTTACTACCAAACATCCTCAAAGACATCCAAAGATGATAATGAATACAAGAAAGCAAGCAACAAGAAATGATAGTGCATACCCTGGAAGCCTTACTGGTAGAAACTGATCTACCCAGGGAAGTACTTCTTGAAGCCACCGAAACTGCCTGTGACTCGGTTCCATCAGATGAAGGGAAGAGAGGAGTTCCAGGAGGAGTAAGCAACCTGATGACATAAAAGACAGTAACAATGGTAAATTCTTATTCTGGTACAACTAATGTGAGGAAAGCAAGAAACCACTGACTACTGTTAAAATGAATCTGAACTTCCAGTTCATGTGATCTCCACAAAAATCACAATCTCAGACATCTAGTGTTAGAACTTTTTGGAAGGAACGTCCCTTTTGATACTGGGAATAGATCCCAACTGATGCTGAAAGATATGAAGAACAAAAATTCCAGATTTTTTTATAGATTGTTGTTGTCTTTGAACTTAACAGAATTAGAGATACTATATACAGACATGAAAACAGAAAAAAAAAAAAAGAAGATCTGGAAATTCAGCAAAACAATTGAAGAAAAAAAGGAGCAAGTCGAAGATCTACCAGTCATAATCATGCTTCCCACCATCTGTGGATGACAAAAGATCATCGATCCCACTTCTTGCAAGTTTGGCAGATCCAACTGAAAGCTTCCCCAATTTCACTGAAACAAGAATTCAGGAAGAATGATAGAAATTTGGGAAGAAATGAAAAATCTAAGGCAAGTTTGTGATAAAGAAGAAACTATGAGGTAATACTAGTCTTATGGAAGACTAAAACAGACTGATTTAAGTGAAGTTAGAAGCTTTTTTACTTTTAATGGTCTTGCATGGAACATGTAAAGCATAAAGCAAAAATCGCAAAATCATAATTTGTGCAATCATCAGGTTGATTCTGAAATCCCCAAAAAGGCAATGAGAACAAAAGACCTCAACTTGATTAGAAACCATTTGTCAAATTTAAAAGAGATGGTTTCTAGAAAAAGACTGATGAAAGATGCATACCATCAGAGGATTCATCGGAAGAGGTAAAAGACAGAGTTGGGCGGTTCCTGGAGAAGAGATCCAAATTCTCGTCGGTGTCTCTGGAACGGCGGTGAGGATAGAACATACTGTTCCTACCTCCAATCGTAGATTCTTTGAGATTGGTGCTTCTGTTGTTCATAATGTACCAATATCTTCTGTGTAACAGCTCAAGAACGCAACATCTCTGAGACTGAGAGGAATATGAGATCTAGAAACAGAGTGCAGTAGATGCAATGCGCAGAAGTGATGTGTGAGTGAGTGTGTTGAGAATTTGAGATCGATCTATCTACTTCAATGGTAGTGAAAAAGTAAGGTCAATTAGAACTTTAAAGTAAAGATTAGAACTTTAATTAGTTTTGTGGAATTCAGGGAACAGAAAGTTTTTAACTTTTGTTGTCCACCATTGACGGAGCTTTGCTTTGATTTTCCATAACTATTCTCTCTTCCTCTGTTAAAAGTTCTCTCTTTTCTTAATTTTTTTTTCTTCTCAACTGACAGTTTATTGCCCGAAGGCGCCAAAGGAACAACTTGTCTCTTGTTTCCTCTATTCTTGTCGTTTGGGATTTTATGGGAACGGGTTCAATTTTATTTTTTAAAAATAATTTTTTTATTCATAAAAAAAATCAATATTATTTTAATTTCATTAAAGAAAGACCTAAGTATAAATTTTGAGTTTTAACCCAATCGAAAATTTAAATATTTACGACCACAACACGGAAGTCCCACTGACGCTCGAGATCTGAAAAAGTCCTATAGTAAGTAGTCTTATCCATATTTAATAGTAAAATTGTTTTTGATAGACCCACATACAATGTATCACGAAGACATTATAAAATTAGAAATAAATTTGAATACATATAAAAAATAAAATGAATAGATAAATAAATAAAATAAACATTTAAAAGGTAATAAAAACAACTAAATAGATAAATACACAAATACAAAAATACAAATAAATAATAAATAAAATAATAATAAGAAGAAGAGGAGGAAGAATAAGGTAATGTAATATAAAATAATATCAATTTTTAAATATTTATTTTTTGAAAGTTAAATTTGACGTAATTTTAATTAAAATAATTTTATCTATTAATTTTAAATTGAGTGAAACCGATTTTGCCTTACCTAATTTACTAATTTTACTAACTGAAACTTTTAATTTCTCGCACAAGATTTTTAAATTTTAATTCAAATTATAATTTTAAAATTTAAATTAACTTGTTAATTTTATATTAAATAAACCGATTTTGTATTTCTTAATTTTACTAAGTGGATTTCTTAAATTTTGTAATTTTTATCATCCAAAAAATAAAAATTTTATTTAGTGTAAGAAGACTAATTAAAATTTTCAATTCTTAAATTTTATTTATAATTAATGATGTTTATAATTATGAATGAATTCATGAAAATTCATTGTCAAATCAGGTAATTGGTCCCACCCCAACCTCTTATGTTGACAAATTAATTTGATGGTTATTAACATAATTATTGTTATTATAACTTGAAGAAAAATAAATTATAATTAGCTTCCACCAACCACTCTAGGAAATTGTGTAATTAACATTAATTAAACATGTTTAGTAGGTCCCAGCAAGCTTACTTAAGATCTCTTTCTTTCTTCTTTTAAGATCTCTTCTTTCTTCTTTTAATTTTGAAACATTGAATTTATTCATAATTGCATTAATTATTGAAACACGTGGCCTCCCCACGTTGCTTGTTCATGATGCAATAATTAATCATAATTAATTAAGTAATTACTAAATAGTTATCTTGCTACCTCCCCTTATCATAACATAATTATATCATAGTACATGTATAATATAGATTAAATTGGTATTTTGTGTTTAGGGTTAATTCATAAAGTTTTTAGTTAGTCAAGGTCCAAATTGAATTTAAGTCTAATTTTGAAAAAATGGCAAAGTTCTAACTTGAGAAAATCAGCTTAAATTCAAAATAAACACAATATAAAACTTTTTTAAAAACATTAAAATCTAAAAATAGTTCGAATCGATCAAGTTTGACTTGAAGTTGGTCCAACTTTAATATGAATCTAACAATTTTGGCTTTGATTAAATTTTAGGTTTTTTTAATATTTTAAACCAGACGATCCATCATGTCTAGGTTTTTAAACGGCTTAGACTGAGCTTGAATCTAAAATCTGTCTTTAGGCTTAGGTTTGACCTAAAATTCTGAGTGGGCCTATGGCTTCAAGTCAGACTACATACATATATATATATTTATTTTTTATTTTATTTTTTTAAAACTAAAAATAAGTCATTTTATTTAAAAGTTTCGAGGTTTGAATCGAATCCAAGGATTGAAATTTTGAAAATAAATAAGTTTAAGTAAAAATTGAAGTCAAGTTGACTTGGATCGAATTCATTGAATTCAAACCAAGTTGTGTCAAGCTAGACAAATTTTGCCACTCCTAAACACATCAATATTATATAATTGATAAATTTTAAGTTTATTGAATTTGAGTATGAATTTAAAAGTTTTTCAAATATCGAATATAGGAAAGTTAATCTAAGCTCAGTATAAATACAATTTGAAATTGAAGAAGAATGTGGAAATAACAATTTTAAATTGGAAAGGAATTTAAAACTAAAAAAAGTCAATAAAATTTTAACTTTTTAGTTTGACTTGAAATCGTCATGAACTCTAAATTATACATCAAATCTTCTATTTCAGTTACTCTGTTTTAATCCTATTCTATTAAATCTTATTTATATATTTATGTGAGATTCACATAAATGTGTGGATAAGATTTAATAAAACATGATAAAAATATCATAATCAGAACAAAAGATCTGATCCTCTTACTTAAATATAATAATTTGAACTTAATCAAAGTTCGGACCACCTAAACCTAATCAGGCTCCAACTTAAGCCCAACCCTTACCTATATAATCTTCCTTCCGTTGAAGATGCAGGTGAATGTACGTGGCCTATCTACCCGTTATTATTGAAGGTGTTCTGTATGTTTGCCAGCCTCTCATCTCATGCCTATCTATCACTAACTAGAGTCACGCTCGATCCCATGAAAGCGAGTGAAGATTCAACAAAGCCAATCAAAATCATCTCTGAACCTAAAATGAAGCAGCCACTTCCATATTATCCACATGTGATATGTATGATCATCGTTTCACTGCACCTGCACATGCATGTCTCATGCATCTGACACTCTTCTCATTATTACTTCAACTCCCCGCAATCCCATACCCATTCTGCAACTTTAGTAGGGATACTATTGGAGACTCCGATCTAATTTGGATTATTTCAAAGTTTTGGACTGTAAACTTAATTTAGGTCTGATCAAGTTTTGGACTGTACACTTCAAACCTGACCAAATCTCAAAACTATAGTTTCAACATTCTGCAGAAGAAATTGGTAAGGTAACCTATCAAAAGACGAGATATGGGAACCCACTTTGGAGTTGGATGGCGAACAGAGATTTCTTTGAAGCAAAGTCAGTCTTTTTATATAAATTTTGAATTGAGTTTGATTCTTTATACAAAACCTTGAATAAGATTCGGATTGAGATAGCGTGGCCCGGTACATTGGATCCCTATTTCAGAACTAGTTAGTTGTGAAAGCCCAAAGACATGAAAACTGTTTCTTTTTATCTTCTGGTATATCCAAACCAAACGCCCAAGTCCCTCCAACTCAGAGATGCTGACCCGCCGACCCTTTGTTTCTCCTCCTCCGTAAGACTTTCCCTCTTGTTAATATTTACATGTGTCTGTCTGTTGAGCTTTCTCTGCTATTTCAATGGCTGCCAACTGTTGGCCTTATCCACACACTATCTTATCTAAACACACCCACTAGTTTCTTCTTTGTTTAGTATGAAAGAACTTGAGTGCAAAGGGAACCCTTCAAACTTGTCTGATTTATTGTTATGCAAGTTGATGAATTTTCTGTTTCTAGATTTGTAGTTCTCCCATTTTACTGCGGCTGTGGAGCAACTTATCAATCAAGACATCTCAATTTTGGCCTTTCAAGAGGTATTTATATGAATCAATCCTTTTTGTTTTATCCCTTTGTTTAAGCTAGAATCTTTTAGAGATTTTGACCTGATTCTTTGAGCTTGCTCTGTGGCGGAGAATTCGAATGCTTTCTTTTCAAGTTCACACTTAAGTTGTCCAAACTGATGAACTTTGTCATCGAAACAATCAGAAAAACTTGTTGCCCTCTTTACCATTCTGCTCTGTCATTTCTTACATTTCTATGGACATGTGTTCCCTTTGTGAAGTTTCATGGAAGACTATATAGTTAGGCCAAAAGCATCTCCATGAATTTGCAGCAAGAAGTACCTCTCAAAAGTTCAACATTTGATTTCATCTTATGTTTTCTTATAAAGATAAAGATACGTGTGTCTGTGTTTTTTTTTCCTTTTTGCAGGAACCAGAAAGCTTGAGGTTTCTTCGCTCAAGGTCGGGTTTTGGGACTCTATAAGATCTGGGTAATGCGATTATAGAGTTGTAGAAACAACTTAGTGTAATAGACATGGAGTTCCGATAGGTTGTGCATTTGTTGTTGGCTGTTTAAATCATAACTTCTGATTCAATTTATTTCTATAAAGGTTGTTGAGACATGTTGACAGCATAATCAGTACTTCATGCACTGAATATTTGCTTTCCTGGTCTAATTAGTCGTAAATTTTCCCATATTCGTTTTCTTATATTACTGCACAATGTTTCATGTGTCTTGCAATATATTAGGTAATGCAAAGCAAACAGGGGTTTAGCTACTATTTTGGAGGACTACTTGCAGTTGAAGTTTGTCATTTGAAATTATTTACTGTCTAGACAATTGATCTAATATATCATTCAATTTCCTTATTCGGAACTGATGAAAACTTTTTTTCATTTGGTTCCTAGGGTGCATCTGACCGTTTAGTCTTTTGCACCTTTAGGATCAGATTTGCCATTTATGACTGTTGGGCTATGGATTTGTTGTTCAGCAATGATGCATTACTTACAAGCTTTTTTCTGCATAATGACTTAAAGCTTTACTAAAAGGTGCTTCTTACACTTCTGTTACTATTGCAGGCTTATAAAGGGTAATTCAACTCAAGTCATTGATGAATCATCAATAAGTCCTCAGGAAGAGGAAGAACCTTTGCCTGAAGAGTTTGTTCTTGTGGAAAAAGCTGAACCAGATGGAACAATTGAACAAATCTTATTTTCTTCAGGTGGAGATGTTGATGTGTATGAACTTCAATCCTTGTGTGATAAGGTACTTGTTCTCCATTCAGCCTATGTAAATGTTCATTGTAGAGCATATTCCTAAGTGCCAACTTTATTCCAAGACCTTGCAATACACTGACCAATTAACATTAGTTCTGAACTTTGTTAATAAGATTAAGAGTGTCTTTGTTGCTTTCTTTTTGGGTTTTTTCTTTTCTTATGATTCAGTTGGTTGATTATTACTATGTACACCAAATCCTTTCTCTCTTTATAATTTGGTGAATTTCTTGAATAAAGTTTTAAATATGATATATGACCGATTATTCTGATGTTTTAACAGGTTGGTTGGCCTAGAAGGCCGCTTTCAAAGTTAGCTGCAGCTTTGAAAAATAGCTATATGGTAGCTGCATTACATTCCATACGAAAATCACCGGGGTCAGGTACTTGGCCTATATGCACCATTGTGAAGTCTTCGTGTCTTGTGAACAATACAATCTAGCTAAGTACTTTATACATCTAAAATTACTTTATAAACATCTTAGTGTACTTGGAGAAGTTATTTGACAGAGGGGAATGACCGAAAGAAGCTTATCGGAATGGCTCGTGCTACATCTGATCATGCTTTCAATGCCACAATATGGGATGTTCTTGTTGATCCTAGCTATCAGGTACATTTTGTGGTACTTTAAGAATGAATCTAGACGATCACCGAAGTATGCAATTCTGTGTTTGGCCATGTAGAACAATGTCTCTGCACGGGATAGGGCCCTGGAACAGATATCATATTGGTCTGTTTTGAGATTATAATGCTGTGGCTTTAGGACAAAACTCATAAGTTTGCGTTTGGTATTCTTTTAAGGACTTAGAGCAATTCTGGATATCTAAAAGCATCATTCATGTATCATTTACTCATAATAATGCATGAGAACTTGCATAAAAGAACTCATGATTGGCTTTAATATAGGGCCAAGGACTCGGCAAGACTCTTATCGAAAAGCTTATTAGGGCTCTTCTACAGAGGGACATAGGGAATATTACACTTTTTGCCGATAGTCAAGGTATGACAATTTATAAACAAGACTAGGACGATTTTAGCCGATCTGATCCGATCCGGTGAATTGTTTTGTACCTGAATACTGCTTATACATAGAGGTTCAACGTTTTGGTTTGGATCATTAACCTCGTATACACTTCTTGTTTATGCAGTGGTGGAGTTCTACCGGAATTTAGGTTTCGAACCCGATCCGGAGGGAATTAAAGGCATGTTTTGGTACCCAAAGTACTAGTAGTCATGTCTTGTGTTGTGGAAGAACTCCAAGTCTCAATCTTTTCAGATTCAAATGGTATTACGTGAACTGTGGAGGAACGTGTGTCTAGTTGTATATTGATTACTGATGTATTATAAGCTGCCATTGTTGCCTGATATGATCGAGCTTCAAATTTCTCTTTTTCTGCATTGTAAAATCTAAGAAAATGAGTTATAACTTATTGCGAAGATTGAATTCCAGTAGTCTGAACATCAATCACTTTATTGTGCTCAATCAAAAGAGGAAGTGCAGGTCTTATTGTGTAAAGGTTCTGATTTGTCTGATTGTTTGGTTGATTTTGTGCTGGGATGAAATGAGTTGTTTTTGTAATAATTGGTAGAGATGGCACTGAGACTAAACTAGGTCCAATTCTAAGATCAATTGGTCTGTAACCCAAGCCTAATACGGCGTAGTTTTTGTTAAAATTTAACATTAAATTGATTATTTAGTTTAAACTAGTTCATATTGTATTAACTCTCTGGAATTCGAGTAAGGCTTATGTAGAGAGTATGATATTGTTCGGTTAGAATATTCTTCCTAAGATTGCGGTTGTTATTCCTTCTCATATTCTCTGCCTTAGGACACATGACAGGTAGATAGTTTGTTATTAATTTGTTAGACTTTGTGTATATATAAACCATTATGTAATCGTCATCAATCAATCAATTGGAAAACCTTTTTCCTTTCGATTCTTTTGCTCTGTTTTTTGATATCTCAACAGCTTAAAACTAGATTAATTTGAATTTAACTTGTTAGTTTCAGATTGGATTGGTTAACTTTAGATTGAAACGGGTTCAGTCGATTGGGTTTGAATTCTTTTTTTGAGTTCCAATATTACGTTATTTAAATCTCATTTTATTATAAATCAATCTATTAAAAATTGATTTGAACTTTTTTTTTCAATTTTTAAATTGTAAATTAGGTAAAAATTAGATTCAAAACTTAAATATCTGATAAAGAACAATTCAGATTCAAGGATGTTGGTGTTTTGAATATGAAATATATTGATGAATGTCCAATTCGAGAAGGACAATCTCTCCAATTACAAAGAAATTAACATAATCAACTCTGTTCTAAAACAAAAGCA
>JAOQMR010000004.1:27775419-27792183 GCA_027563865.1 Erythroxylum pelleterianum
CTAACTGCTCTTCTTTGTCACGTGGAAGTTTCTTTCTCCTTGCATATACTTGTAGAGGACGTGGGTATGTATCAATATCTCAAACAAATAATATTATTTTTAAATTTTAAATTTAGGAAATTAATGACCTTTTTTTTAATACAAGACAAAAGCTAAAGAGTTACATACTACGTCTCTAGCTAGAGGGAGGCTCCGAAGGTACATAACATTAATCTGATGTATAATTATAGATTTAATTAATCAGTCAACACATTGATTTCCTTTCCGAGAGACACGATGCGGTTTTGCCACCCAGTCTCTATTCATTAGTAACTTAATATCCTGAGCCAAGAAACAATTTATTAAAATCTTCTCTATCGAATCCGATAAAATATTGGTGATAATTAAATAATTTGAGTTTACTTCGACCCGACAATATCCTAATTTTCAAGCTAAAAGAAAACCCGAATAAATACCCCACACAACACACAACTCTGCCTTAAGAACAACAGCCAATAGGACAAATCCACCTAACCAAACGCCAGTAACATCCCTAATAACACCGGCAACTCGTTGATAAGGATACTTGACTAGGATATGTTTGAATACTGGTGAGAATGTTTCATGAAAATCAACCCCGGGACATTGACTGTAACCCTTTGCCACCAACCTAGACTTGTATTGATCAACTGAACCATCAGATTTGCGCTTTGTGCGAAAAATCCACATACATCCAACCACGTTCCGTGCTTCCGAAGCGGGAACCAGATCCCATGTGTCATTGCGGACAAGAGCATTGTATTCTTCAGACATCGAAGCCCTCCAATATGGAGAACGTAAAGCTTCGGTGATAATCCTAGGATCATCTGTAACGGGTAGTGGGTATTTGGTGGCAGTGAATATTTTTGGTTTGAAAATGTTATTTTGAGCTCTAGTACGCATCGGATGTGTGCGCGGAGGTGGTGGTTAGTGTTTGAGACATTATTATTGGTAGGCAAAGATGTTGGTGCAAGTGGGTCTGGTGGTAAAGAATGATTAGACGGGGGTAGTACACCTGCAGGTGGCAGCATTGTCACGGGACTTATTGGAATAATATGATGAGGGGGAGACGGAAACGGAAGTGACGAAGGTGGTGAAGGCGAGACAGTGGAGGATAAGGAGTATGGGAAATTATCATCAACAAATTTTACATGTCTGGATGTGTAGATTTTGTTGGTTTTAGGGTCAAGACAAAAGTAGGCAAATTAAGAAAGCGAGTAACCGAGGAAAACGCAGGGTATAGAGCGAGGTTGAAGTTTATGAGTAACATACGGTCGGAGCCAAGGAAAGCATAAGCATCCAAAAGAATGCATATGGTGATATGTGGGTGGTTGTTGGTGAAGGATCTCGTAAAGAGTTAGCATTTGAAGAAGAGGAGTAGGCATTCGGTTGATTAAATACAATGCAGTACAGACTGCAAATGGCCAAAAAGTTGTGGGAAGATGACTAAAATGAAGGAGAGAACGAGCAGTCTCAATAATGTGACGGTGTCTGCGTTCAAAGGTACCATTCAATTCAGGGGTGTGGGGTGGTGCGGTGAAGTGGGACATGCCATGTTGGGACAGAAAAGATCGAAGCTTAATAAACTCGCCACCATTATCAGTGTACAGGGACATAATTTTCAAGCCAAAGAAGTTTTCACAACAGATTTAAATTGTTGAAAAATGGAAAGAACATCAAATTTATTTTGTAGAGGATAAAGCCAAATATATTTGGAGTAATGGTCAATAAAAACAACATAATACTAATAACAAACTAATTCTTAGGATAATGTTTATACCTCCTTACTCGTTGCATATAAGAACCAGCACTCTTAAGCTAATGAACTTTAGCCGAGCGAGCCACGTCCTTATGAACAGTTATTACTAATCGATTCTGAATTCTATGCTTACCATTGGTACTTCGTAATTGTTTTCCCTCCACTCTTTCGCTCGCTTCTTCTTCCATTCTTTATTTGCTTCATTTCTCTCTCTTTCTCCTTCTCTGCTTGTCGATGTCGATCATCAGATCTCTATAGTCAAATGTGTTCTATTTTAGTGATCGATTTGAAGAATCTGAGAAAGAATGCAGATCTGAGAAATTGCCAATCGATGTGATAAATGTATTTTCGGTTTCGTTAATCGCTGAAACCATAACGCAAAACACTGCAAGCGGCTGAAGAGACGGACGCCACCTGTTTCATTGGGTTAGGTAAGCTATTGAGTTCCTTTTTCTTCTGTCCTATCATTATGTTATCATGTTGAAGTAGAGAGAGAGATAGGCTTGTTCTTGTAACGAGGTCCTGGATTCCTGAAACAAGTAACGTTGCAAAGAAATTGTTTGCTTCTTTATTATGAAAAGATGTTGGAATTGTAACTTTCGTTATTTCTCAATCTCATTGTTATTTTGCCTTTTTCTCACACTGCATTGTTAAAGGTTTGAAGATTTCCTTATTTAACATTTTTGGCTTTCGTTAGAGTATATCCTTTTGTTATGTCCCCTATTTCTGATTTGGAGTCCATCAATATCTTGGTTTCTTCTTGTTGTTATTTCTAGGTGATGATTATTTGACTTTTGGTTTCGATTGTGGATTATTCATTAGCATCTTCGGTAAGTAATCAACGTCGTTTCCAGTTCTCCGTGTATAGTAATATTTCTTCAAACTGTTTGGCGATTTGTGGAAAGAAAACAGAGGGCAAAAAGAAACATCTCAAGATATTACTTTCCTGTTCTTAAGAGAGACATCACAAATGGAAGTTGAGTGGATTTTCATCATGAGACATCACACATATTATGCATCGTGTATGTAAAATCACGCCTTACTCTATATACCTCTCAGCCTCTGCTTCATTCAACTTGACTCGCTGTACTATATGCGCTTATCTCCATTCTATTTGTGCAGCTTAAGAGGCAGAGAAAACAGGGACAAAATTAATAAACATATAACATCACCTGATTGCTTTGATTTATAGAACTGACACTGCCTTCTTCTGAAAATGAATAAGAATGTATATGAGACCAAGCAATGACTTGTAGTTATTAACCCATTCTGTAGTATAACTTCGCGTTTTTTTCTTATATTATTCATTTTCCTTGATTTATGTTAGATAAACTCATCCACGAGCTCTAATGACATATTTCTATTTAGAAAAAAGAAGGATAGCTCTTGATTTGGTTAACTAGATGGACATAGTTGTCTTAGTTGTTTTCGTCAAAGATTCATCCATAGATAATCTGAATATAATGGGTTCTGGACCATAGACAAAGTAATTAGTAATAACGTGTGTGCTGATACTTCATATTAATAACAATCTGTTAACACTATGTCTATTTTCATTTCATCATTGAGACATCACACATATTGTGTATCGTGTATGTAACATCACGCCTTGCTATATATGCCTCTCAACCTCTGCTTTACTCAACGTGGCTCTCTGTCTACTCAACGTGCTTACTCCATTCTATTTGTGCAGCTTAAGAGCCAGAGAAAACAGGGACAAAATTAATAAACAAATAACATCACGTGATTGCTTTGATTTATAGAACTGAAACCTCCTTTTTTCTGAAAAACGAATAAGAGTGTGTATGAAGCTAAGCAATCACTTGTTATATCTAGTGACCCATTATGTTCTATAGGTTCATAACTTCTGTTTTTAGCTAATTCAATTGACTTATCCTTTCCGGATTTCAAGTTTTGATGCCTTTTCTTTTTCCCAACTTCCTATCAGGTGAATTATCATTAGGTTCTACATTGCCTTCTTTCCCTATATTGTTTATTTTTCTTAGTCTTCGTTGTTGGTTTCGCCAAGAATCCATTGATATTTACAACACCGGGAATCTAATGGATTCTAAGGACCTTAGACAAAGTAAGGACGTGTGTGCTGATATTTCATATTAACTACAATCTGTTTAACACTATAATCCTTCTGCGTGAACATGAGTTATCTCCTATTGGTACTGACTGCTATATATAACACATTAATTTCAGGACTCCTCCTAGAATCCAGCGATAATGATCGACAGAAGGAGCTTTCAGAAAACTTGCCCTTCATTCAATGCAACAAAGTGCAATAAAGCTTGGGACGACTACTTGATATAGCATGTGGAAGGGCTGCTGCTCGTTTCTGGAATTGAATACATTGATAGGTCTATCAATCACTATAGTCATGTTAATGTTATATAAACTTAACCTTGCATTGAATTCCAGATTCCGCCATTTCATATGATCAATTATAACATGTCAGGCACTTCTGTAATACATACCTATTGTCCGCATTGTGAGCTGTTTCAAACTCCTAAATTTCCTTTGTGAGGATTAAAAAATCAACTCAGCCATTGTATTTATGAACCAGTGTTAACAATGACATGTAGGTTGGGTTGGTGATCCACTTGTACGTTGGCCGGGCTGGTACTCCATTAATACGTGGACTGGACTAGTGCTCCCTAATTGCGTGGGCTGAGCTGGAGCTTATGTCGTGTGTAGGCTGGTGCTTCTGTAATGCATAGGATTCTTATCGGTGGTTCGACAAAGGATAACTGATTGTGGGCTGGGATGTTTGTTCATTGGTTGCGTTTTCGAGCGTATGCTGGCCTGGTTCTTTAGTGATTGGACTGGACTGCTTATACATGATTCTGTATTGTATGGGGTGGGCTGGTTCTTCTAGTGCCCAGACTACTGTGTGGGCTGTGCTTTTTCGTGGGCTGGGCTGGCATTAAATAGGATTGGATGGTATTGTTCTTTTTTGGGCTAATTCTACTGAATTTCATGGGCTTAGTAAGTGCTACAGAAGTACGTGGGCTGGGCACGGGTCACGTAATAAAAGAGTTCGTTATCTTTTAGTATCTCCTCAAAACCGATCGTCTACATGTTACCTGAATGCGATATTTAAGATATTTCCCTATTCTTAAAACAGATTATCCAATCATTACTTTTTATAAAGGCCTTAATTGGTTATGATAAATTGGCATGACTAAGTTGAATTCTATCATCTAAAAGCAAACCAAATTGATTCAATTAAAATTTATTTACTTGGAAAAGTATGCCACAAATATGAATTGAAATGACATCAACTAAACCAACCACAATTTTTAGAAGCGACTTGGACCAAAGAAATGGAAGGCCTAGGTAAGCTATGAATTGGGAAATTCGCTGTGCATGCATGTAATGTCCCCAATATGAAGACAGAAAAAGCTAAAGCAACGAAAATCAACAAATGTTGATGCTATACTATTTTGATAAAGATAATTTTCAAATATAGAAAAGCATGACAACGGATCCTTCAAGAAATGAATGCACCTTTTTGCGGGAAGGATAATACTACAAACAAAAGTAATGCAATCATCATTGCATAGTCTGAAAACGTATTTATAAAATCAGGATTCTTCTTCCATGCTAAATGAAATTCGATCAAACAAGATTGAGAGCTTGTGAAAAACTTATTAAAAAAGATGCATATATGCATATATCACCATCATCATCATCATCCACTCAATCTGAAATCCCGCAGTGAGGCGGAGTCTGGAGAGGTCTTATAGTACGTAGCATTACCCTTACATAATAGAGAGACTGTTTTCCGGTAGACCCACATGCATGTATGATAGAATAATAGTGATGAAAAAGAAATATTAAAAATTAAAAATTAAAAAATACAAATTAAATATATATAAATATATATATAATAAAAGTTAAAATAACATTTATAATAATAATAATAATAATAATAATAATAATAATAATAATAAGTAGGATACTAATAGTAATAGAACTAGTACATGTGCAATGCATATATATAAATATAAAAATATTTATGCACAAATAATATATAATACTTGAGAGGATATGTTATAATAACCAAGATAGAACACAATCACATAGATCATGTTAAATATAATCTTTGCATATGTATACAAATACAAAAATCACATACTTAGATTATTGTTGTAGTTCTACCGGTTAAAAAAAGCTTTACTGCAAATCTCTTTATACAGAGTTATTTTTAGTTAAAAAGATTAAAACTCATCATGCGTGAGTAGAAGATAATGAATCACATACACCCGTGAAGAGTCTTATAGTCATTATTCTTTAAATAACTACCAAAGGTAGTTAAGGTTTTTAATTTAAAAACCAAAGAATGAAAAGATAATGAAGATCTTTTTAACTAAAAATAACTCTGTATAAAGAAATCTGCAGTAAAACTTTCTTTAACCGGTGAAATTAGAACAATAATTCAAGTATGTGATTTTTGTTTTTGTATGATCCTATTTAATATTATCTATGTGATTATGTTTTATCTTGATTATCATAACAAGATATCGCTTCAAAATCACTAGAAAACGTTTGTATTTTCGCCTCCTCCAATATATGAGGAACCATAATTAAGGAATTCAGCAACTTCTTTGGCATCTTGCTCCTGTTAAACTACATCTGGATAAAATTAAGGAAGGCTATGTCCTGTAGTCTGAGTTTTGTTCACAGAAACTCTTACATCATTTATCATCAAAAAAGAGTGAGAATAGTAACAGAAAATGTTACATTCGTAATCAGTGTATAACTCATCTTGTATCCTTACTCTAAACAGGATATCACTAACCAATGAAAGCAAAAAGTCATTTACTTATCACCAACAATATAACGACAAAAGACTCACCGCATCTGATATCTTACTTCTGAAACCGATACTACAACCACCTCGGTGTAGATAAATCTGATCCATTAAACTTCGTTTCATAGAAAGAGATCTCACTTCTCAAGGCCAGCCCCAATTGAATCCGAATATTCTCACAAACAACAGACATGTGAACTCAAAGCCTTCGGTTTTCACATTCGAAAGGATCCTTCTGCAACAAATTTCTGGAAATAATGTAGAGAACTCATAATTATAATAGTTCATGTAAACGGCATCATAACGTAACTCAAGCAAAAAGGAAAAACGTTTTCGCGAAACATGAATCTAAATTATATCGTAACATCATAACGCAACCTAAGTGCCTAACCCTAAAAGATCATGTTTCTCACACAATAAACTATCAGAGACCAGAATTAAAACATGTAGTTTCTACATTTTCAATAATCTTAACCTGAGATCAACTAAAAGGAAAATGCACAAGTTTAGTGGCGCCAATTCGGCTATTCTCACCTAATTCACACCTCTTAGGCTTCCTATTTCGGAGCTAGGACTCTCCATTTGATCCAATCGGCCATGAAAGCGATGGCGAGAAGATATCGAAAGGAGAATGGACGAAAGTTTGAATAGAGTGAGAGGAGTGTAACCGTATAACCGTATTTATACCTTCTAATTCCCACAGCCATAGAACTTATACCTCTCCAGACCTAGAAAGTTCGGGCCCAATGCGTGTATGTGACGGAAGAGAGTTACGTTATATGTTTTATGAATGCTAATTAAAGGTCGCATCTCGATCTAGGCCTGATTCGAAGTCAATGACCATCTCGATATAGGTTCGGCTTAATTCAAAGTCAACGATTCATGCTTAACTTAGATCGTTCGGCCTGATTTGAAGTCAACGGACATCTCAATATAGATTCGGCCTAATTCAAAGTCAACGATTCATGCTTAACTTACTCGAAACTTAAGAAGCAATTCAACATTCAAGATGAATCCAAACAACTTAATCCCTATTAATAATGGTATTACTACTTAAGTTCCACTTAGGAATTAAAAGTTAGGTCAAGTCGGATTAGTGATAGGTCCGATCCGTTGTTAATATTAACTTCAAAAAATTAAAGTCGGGTCGTAACATGTTAGAGTTATGATTCAAAGAGTCAATCCAATTGAAAATACATTTTAAATCAAATTTAACTCGTTTTATTTAATTCTTATAAATATTGGTTTTTTATTTACATATATTAAAAAATATTATATGTAAATATTATATCTAATTGTATAATGTTTGACCAAAACAATATATAATAAATACATATATGTCAAAGTTACTAACACAAGAATAAATCCAATGGGTGTATTAAGAAACATAAGGAAAAGAACCTCTTCTCCGAAGCCATGTGATTCTTTCTCTAATATCTGCCATTGTTGTTCCAACTTGCATGAACAAGAGCAAGAAGAATTAGAGGAGTTCTGAGAACTCCCATCTCCAAAACTCAGCCGGAAAAATCAGTTGGCCTATTCATCTTTGTACCTGTAAATTGGAAGACATAACTCCGTTGATTCAGACTGATCATAACTCCTTGGATTCAGACTGATCTTTTACACTGTCAGCGTCCTGTTTTTGCTCGTTTCATCCCGCTTGTATTGAATGGAGGAACGCTGACACTCGGTCCAGGACTTTCTTCTCTGAAATTTGAGTTTAACATGGCTAGTTCACGTAACTGTTGCCTCTTGATGTAATCTTGAGACTCCTCCTGCAGAGAACTCCTACACTTTACACATCCGGAACTTCTCTGGCAAGTTATCAGATTGAAGAAAAGAGGAAGAACAGAGATGAGTACCACAGGTTTAAGCAATTCTTCTATAATTTCTTGAGCCTGTCTCAGCCTCATATCAACAATATTGGCAGGCAAATCTGCTTCAATTAAGATATGAAGTGGATCATTCAGGTGCTCATATCCAGGTTTTCCCCTTAGCTTTTCTTCCTTCACGAATGGAAATCCGCAAAAGCTTATTTAGGAAAAGAAAAAAGATCGAATTGAATCTCGAAAATTCAACTAGAAAGATGAGTGTGAATGTTCATTACCTTGTCAGGATCCTTTATTGATCCTGTCCCTCTAATGTATACCCGGCATCCTGTTGTAGCTTCTACACGTTTCAGTGAATTGCCCCTAGGCCCGAGAAGTCGGCCGACGAAATTGAACTATCAAAGCATGAAGAATAAGAAGAAGAAGAAGAAGCCATAAAAGTATCTAAAATTCAAAATTCTTTATTCTTAAAGCAAGTTACGAGGGTACAATAACATGTTTAAGATTTAACTATTCAAGAGCAGTACGTTGAAGATAGTATGATACCTACATTTGGATAAGTATCTATTGGAATTTCCAAACGCAAAATCTTCTTCACAGTGTATGAACTAGGACTTGCAGGAGCACTTTGCCAATCCATTGTCATTCCAGGAGGTCCACTCAATCTCTGAATGAAGGGTTTTCACCGTAACACTTACACTCAGAATTATATCCACAAAAGCTGAAATGCTTGTATTATCAAAATTATAAGTACACAACATGAGATTAAGTTTGTTAGAGAGGTACTCATCATCTGTCAACAGATAGCAGATGTGAAATTTATCAGGTGGAAAGCAGTGTATTTGTATGTGAATTGGACAGACTCATATCAGGTCATAGTAGAAACTTTGTACCAGGGAAGTAATATATGTCTTTTTGATCAGCTTGAACTTGTCAGATATGGATTTGAAAGTGTTTGTGAGTTATTATAGCAAAATAAAGCGGTTCCTGCTACTGCATACCAAGAGGCTTGGAGGCATCCAAAAATGGAGGTATAAAAAAAATGGGAATTTCAAGGTTACAAAAGGGTAACCCACAGAGAAACAATTACCTCCTGAAGAAGTCCGTTCCAGCCACCTAATCCAGTTCCAGCCACGTTCGAGATGAGATTTGAAGAGGCCATGGGACTAGGACTTCTATGCCGCAGTCGGTCAAAGTCACCGAAACCTTGGTTGGACATCATTCCTGATACCCGGAAAATTTCTGCAGATGAAGAACATTTATCTGGTAAGAAATTGATGAACCATAAAGAAAGAATCGGTCTAATAAAAAGGCAACCATATAATAAGCAACATTAGATCATGAATTCAAAGGAAATGCAAATTCAAGTTGAAGAAGCAGGAGTTGCAATGATAGGAAGAAACAGGCAAACTTGATGAAAATATGATTACATTAATAGCTACAACCATATTAACACAAAGGGAAACATTAGAGTACACCGTCTTTTCTGAATTTCATGGAATAGGACTGCTTCACGTGCGCTACAGATCCTTGAAAAGTTACTGTTTTAAGTTTCTTGGCATAAATTGTACCTTATGATTGTCATTCTCAAACTTTAATGCATCGTCCATCCAATTTGCAATCGTGTGAGTGGCATTACTGCTAAGGCAATTCCGCAATTGAATTTAAACAATAACACCAACAGAACTGTTTTTAAGTATAATTGCAATCTCTTAAGAAGCATCCAAAAGCTCTGCATCAACTTTCTTGTTGCATAACCACATTGAGCATGTGAAAATGCAGAGACCAACTGCAAGTGGTTCAAATATTTTACAAGAATGTGGTACAATGAAGATGCAACACACATATACAGGCAAACTATCACATTAAACATCGAACCTCCAACACTAGAAGTAAAATGCCAAAGCAGCAATCTGAAAAGTGCCAAGTTGATTAGACATAACACATTCCAAAGAAGGTAACATACACCTAAAACGGAGAAAAGCAGAGGCCTAACACAAGTAGAAACCAATCACACCCACAAGTAGAAACCAATCACACCCATCAAATGAAAATAGTTGAACAAATCCATAAAGAGGCAGCTAAAGGGACAAAGTTATGCAGAAAGCAGAGAAAACGAAGTTAGATCCCACTTACCAGAAAAAGAGAAAAGAAAATAAAACAGATCCCAAAGGAATAAAAGAAAGACTAAAAAGCAAACCTTGATTTAATAGTCGGTGGCATATGGGAAGAACCTGTATAAAAGGTCCAAGCTTCTGATGTTCTGCTAGCAACTCAGAAAGATACTGACTACACAATTTTTTGGAGACGGAAAAGAATTAGCAAACACATCAAAAGCAGCAAAAAGTGTGTAAATAGAGATCTAAGAAGTAAGGGGGGGGGGAAAAAAAAAAAGAAGACATCAACAAGTCGTAAGGAAAAGCAAGTACCTGTCAACATCTGGCGTGCTTCTAATTTGTGGAGAGGCAGTTCTTGCAGGTGAGAAATTGGTATTATACAATCCTGACATATCTATGCAAAGAGGGTTGACTGAGTTTGCTCTTCTCTAAGATTGGTGGAAGAAAAAAGAATGAGATGGAGAAGAAAGTGAAGGGTTGTATAGTTCTACAGGAGGGTAAAGAAGGAAGAGGAAGGCAATCTCCAATATAAGCAAAACAAAATAGACAAACAAAACACAAAAGGACATTCTCGTAGTCTTGTCTCTATGACTTTTTCATAGGAGTCATCAGGGAAATTCAACATCGTTTGACCGAGACATTATAATTGAAACTGAGGATAAAATCAGATTCTTACTTGACAGTAGAAATTAGTGATTAGTTGGAACAACAAGAGAGACAGCCATTATTATACCAATCCATCATAAATAGGCGTATCTTTTAATCTTCTGATTAATGGGCTCAGACCGCATTTTGGGTTATCGGGCCCCTGACGCTGGAATGGGCACTAAACTAAAAAGAAGATTGAAACTTTACTGAGAGTAGAAAGAAAGTCCAAAGTAAAATTCGAATTCAGCAGAAGAAGAAGAAGAAGAAGAAAAATGTCGTGGACATGGTTGGAAGCAGCTTTACCGCTGGGAATAATAGCGGGAATGTTGTGTGTTATGGGTAACGGTCAGTACTACATCCACAACGCTGCTCATGGTCGGGTACGTCTCTTTCTCCATAGATCTTCAAAGATCGGATTTTGATGCATTTGCAGAGATTGTGTTGGTTTTCACATATGTGGCTTAACTTCATTAACAGCCTAAACAGATCGGCCACGATATGTGGGACGTTGCCTTGGAGAGAAGGGACAAGAAGCTCATGGAAAATCTCTCCTCCAATTGAATTCTTTCCTATCTCCCTCTGGTAAATTTTCCTTTCACTCCCATTTTGTCTTTGTTATGCTCAATTTATCATGTTTCTTCTCTGTTCTGCCTTAATTCCATTGTATCTGCATCCAAGAGGACTCTTATTGGTGGTTAACTTGTCAAGTAGAGGGCCTACAGAGTGGGAAGACATGTGAAGAAGCTTTTTTTTCTGTTTATCCTTGGATTCTATTGATGTTATTAAGAATTTACGAAATGCCCTTTTGCTTATTTATCCATTCAATTATTGGTCTTGCACTTCTTCAAATTCGAATGATATGTCACTCAACTGAATGTTCTTGTGCTTGTATCATTTCTCCTATGCCATTTCCCTCTTCCTTTTGTGATTTATACTTCTTGCATGCATGAAACTTTTTCTAAGGAATCCTGAAGAAACAATAAATTTATGAAACGCCCTTTTACTTATTAGATCCATTCAATTATTGATTTTATTTTTCTAGACTTGCATTACTATTGGGTCTATATACTTACCGCATGCAGGAAACTTTTCCTAAGGAATCCTGAAGAAACAATAAACTGCAACTGGAATCTGTCGACAATGTTCGTCTGCGTTTCCTTTATGTTTTCTCTTGTATCTAAATTTTAACAGACCTTTACTGTTGAAAGCTAAATTGTTGACTCATTCTGAATTGAAGTTGACTCTGCTATTTTGCAAGATTGTCTGATAGGATTTTGTTAGGTTTAAGACTCCTGATCTGCACTTGCTTATATTCCCCTTCTGCCCCCAATTGTTGATTGGCATGTGTAATCAGTCAAACAGCCTGAATGCTGAAGGTCTTAAACTACTAACACAGAAGCTTAGGATTTGCAGTTAGGCAAGGAGAACTTGAACACAAAAAAAATGGGAGAGGTATAATACTGAATGGTCCTCCTGGCCTTCATGATATTCTATTTTTCATCTTCAGATCCTCGAGCATATAATCCTTGATTTTCTAGGTGACGGGCATTATGAAAAACTGTGATATGCAAGTGCTTGAATCTGCAAATGTTAGTGCGATTTTATGAAAAGGTTCTGTTTTTATCCTCCACGGGTTGCTGATACACTGGCAAATTACGTGACTAATTCTAAAGTACATATTTAGTTTCTCTAATGTTTTTTGGTTAGGAATACAACTCTTGACTTTAAGTCGTATTGAGTAGCAAAGTTTAACCTCCTGAAAGCTCTCAAATTGTGGACCAAGAACATGAACTAGCTAGAAACGCTTTATTGTTGTGGAAAAACTTCTGGCTTCTGATCGCTAGCCAATTGAAACACACTTTTAAGGTTGATAGAGAAAACAGCTGTAGAAATTAAAATAAGGTACGATTATATTATAATTCGTATCATTTATAGTCGAAGACAAGTACAGCACTCACAACATAAGACAACGAAGATATGAGAAGTTTGGACGGCTGACTGCTTTTAAAATTGTGGGGAAGAAAGGAAGAGAAAGCAGAAAGATTCTTTTTTTTAAGCAAACAGTTAGTGGAGATGATAAAGCTATGGGGTCATGGGTTCATGCGCCGGAAGGTCAAGAAAGGTAGTGCCCTGATGATAGGGGAGTCGACAACCGAGAACGGCCGCTGTAACTACATCGGTCTTAAACTAGCGAAAAGACTCCACGTTTGTCTTGAGCGAAGAATGTCTCTACTGTGTGGATAAATAACATGTGAATGCATACTTGGACATTCCCATATAGTTGTCCAAAACTTCACCTTCACCTGTCATTGACTCGTTGTCATGAAATGGTACCCACCAGAAGTAGTAGGTTTGGCCGCCAAGTCCCCGGTTCTATGTCTAAACAATCCCAGAAGGTAATAATGCATGATCAAAACAAGACAAATTGACAGAGAGCAACGCCGCTAAGAAAACAGGAGTGATTGGAAGAATTCTGAATACACAAATTGAACTTCAATAACAAAAATGATTGTGGGAAGGCAGTGAAATGATCGATTTGTACAGTGTCGTTAAAAGATTAAGGTACATATTCAGTTTCAAGCGTCGGCTGTGTCCGAGTTACAGCAGCAGCTGGTGCTTTCGATTCTCCAACTGATGTCATGTGGAGTGCTTCTCCTAGTTCTGCAGCTCTCTCCAGCTGTTGAATCTCTTTCCTTTGCTTTAAATCGTGTACCCAAATCACTAAGAATGACAAGAACACCAACATCAACAATCCACCAAGCACAGACCCTATGATGATCCACAACCTTGACTTATTCTTCTTTCCCCCCACATCACTTGGTCCCGGACCAGTAGAAGGAGGAATCGAGGATGGTGGTGAGGGAGATGGTGAAACTGAACCAGACTCCACAACTAGAGAAAAATGCCCTTGTTGAGAAGTTGAGCACACATTGCCATTGGCATTGCTGAAACTTACTAATCCCTGTAAATCAAACATCACACACTTGGGAACAGACCCCATAGGAGCTGATTTCACGTCTGAAAATCTGATACTAATGGGATCTTCAGATGGTTGAATCTCCAATTGTGTTAAATTAGTGGCAGATAAGTTAGAGGCAGAGTAAGCAAGGAGACCAAGCACAGGAGTGAGGTAAGTGTAATTGGGAAGCGGATAATACGCGACAGACCAGTTCCCTAAGTTCTGATAAACCAAAACAAGCCTCTCCACATAGGGTCGCACCATAAGTCCAGAGGGAATGTGGAACTCTTTGTACATTGGAAAACCTCTTTTCCTCAAGCTCCCACTTCTTAATCTGATCGCAGCAATTTGAATCCCAGACAAATTGGAAGGAACAAACCCGTCATAAAGAACACCAGTCTTGGGACGAACAAAAGCTCTGAAAGCATAGTTTTGGAGGAGAGTATCAAGGTCCCGAGGGGCATTAGGTGGTTGAGCACAGACACCCAGAACAAGTGGAAGAAGAAGAAGAAGAAGTATTGTACGAAGGCCCATCACCATCATCAAAAAGCTTTCGAATTCAGGACAATGGCTGTCGCAAAACAGACCCCCTACCAAACCAGTAACCTTGGCGTCTTTCTCAGAAAGTACCAGAGATCCGAATGTAGCACTAGTAAACGGAATCTCTTGTAAGAGACGCTCTCGGACCCTGACTTGGTCTCACCAGAACTAAGAAACAAAAGTGGAAACAAAGAGCGAGCAAAACAATTTGTATCTAAGGTCGAAGAAGCAATGCGGGGTAGAGAAATGAATAAGAGAGCTGGATCGTTGCGAGGAAGATTGATCAAAAGAGAGTGAGAGGGCTAAATATGGGAAACCCCTCCAAAACCCACCAAATATCTCTCCGATTCTGACGGAGAGGAAGGAGAAGAAGATCCAAACACAGCAATGTGGATGATCAGATTTGGTGTGGAACGGAGGGTGTGTTCTGTTCTGTTTCTCTGATTGTTCGCCGCCAAGCAAACACACACACAACAGCTAGAATATAGTATGTAATTATATATATACATATATATATATTTTTTTCCCGATAAGAGATTTAAAATTTTGTTTATTTAATATTGATAATTTAAAATTTAGTAATTAATTTTTAAAATTTTGTCTTAATTTATGTTAATTTTAAAATATTAATTATTAAATTAAAAATTTTGATACCATATTTTTTAAAAAAATTAATATGCGAGACAATATTGAATAATAATACCAACTAGAAAGCGAGCGGATATAATATTAAAAAAACATACAAGATACGGACAGCTAATCTTCTCAAGAGAGAACATGACGATGTACGAATGTTGGAATTATTGATAGATTTGTATTATAGCTTCATTGAATTGAATGGCCTTTATTAATATTATTTAATTAATGTATACTTATTATTTATACTATGTGGTTTATTATTGTATTTTAAATAAATTAAATTACAACAAAATATGCATTTTTTTAATCTTTTTATGATCAGACTACTTATCTAAACATAAAACATTACTTGTGGGGTTTTTTTTTTAATTTCATGGTAAACAAATTGTCTTTTATTAAGTTACTAAGTGTAGTGGATCATTTGTTGGTCACACGTACAAACAAAACAATGTCTTGTTGATGATTCTTTATATAAGCTCAACAACATAACTTGGTGGCACTATGGATCATACAAATCTTTTAAATACGTTTCTTTAGGTATTAAAGCATTATATGGGGGTAAGATAAGTTGTTGAGGAGAAAACTAGGAAATAGTGAAAATGCCAGCTCATGGAGGCCTGACTGTTTCCAACTAAATGAAATGATGATGGGGTCGGAAACTAGATAGTTGTAAATGGTCCACACATGCTAAAGTGCGCGTCCTCTTTCCCTCTTCGTGCACGTGAGAATGCAGGTGCATCCTCCTCTTCTAGGCTTGGCGACAGGGTCTAAAAATCCATGTTCCAATTCGGATTCTGACTCAAAATTTGACCTGGCTCAATTGAATCTAGACAGTTTGAAACTCTATGATAAGATTTAATATATATATTTTTAAAAATATAAAATAATAACTCCAAGGTGCAGGTTAATAATTCCAAAGTGTAGGTGAGTTGGTAAGGAGTTCTCCTGATTTAAGTAAGGCTGCGAGTTCGAACCGTCCTCATGTATGCAGTCGTTTAAAACTTGAGGCTAGAGCTTTACCTCCTGTAAAGGACCTACCAGACTTGAGCGTAGATTAGTTTGTATGCGAATGGTTTAAAGGTGTCTTTCTATAGTTATGACCCTCCTAGATCACCTCGTGTAAACCAAATATATATATATATTTGAGGTTGGATCAAACTACACATATTTCATTTTACCACCCCTTAGTCTCTTTACATATATATATATATATACACTAAGCATATGTTTAATTGAGCTTATATTAGTAGATCTTTTTATTGTAGATCTTTTCTGATAAAAACTTTTCTAAAAAAGCATATGTTTGGCTGTCATTTAAAAAAGATTATTTTTGAAAGAGCTTCATATAGTAAATTGTTTGGCAACATAAAAATAAAAAACACTTTTAATTTTAACTATATTTTATTTTGTAATAAAAATTATTTATGCATATA
>JAOQMR010000004.1:27792283-27831864 GCA_027563865.1 Erythroxylum pelleterianum
CAGGTATCGCAGCGGAAGGAAGCAGCCAATCCATGGACCCAAGCAATGACGTTCCTATCTGTCAGAATCAGGCAGAATCAGATTCAAAGCGGTCCAACTCATTATTAATTTTTTCAATACATTTATTAAGCGCAAAACATATAACAATTTACAAACTCTTAACTTGGTTGGACCAATTAATCAAAGTCAAATGTAATAAATCAAATTTTAATTGAATAAGTTTTGAGTGAAGTTAAAATTAGCGAGAGTCATTCAATAGAGTCAAGTCAAAATTGATTTAAATAAAATAATAATATTTTATTCAATAATTTAATAGGTTACTAATATCTTTTAAGATTTGCTTTGATTTTTTAACCTAAAAAAAGGTTTCAGAGAAGTCCTTACATAAATAATCATTTTATTATTCTTTTATTAAATAAAAGAAAAATTAACAAAATTTATATTGAGTGTTGATGTTGTTGTATAAAAGAAAAATAACAATTTCTAAAAACCCCTTTCACGCTCGTTTTTTTAAAAAGTTAACGTATTAAATAAATAAGACTCTCCGCTTTGTAAATATCGAGAAGGGCTATCAACGCAACATTCTCTTGAAAATTTTTACAGAAATACTATTTTCATGATTAGTTTAAGTAAGTGAAACAACTTCTTTTTAAAAGTACAAAGAAAAAGTTATATACATTGTAACCTCTCTAAACTCACATAACGCGGGAAGTCATATATAATAGTTACGCTATATGCTCATTTTCACATTGAGGTAATACAGAAGAGGAAAAATTGTAAAATCCCAACATTCCTATTATAAACATGAAAATAAATTATTAACTAATTCAATTATATGTCTAACAATTTTGACCTATCATCATCCCTATTCTATTTTTTTATTTATAATTGAGATAATCAATCTAAAAGTGACTAATCTTTTCAAATTTTCTATTTTTGTACTCAAGTTTTTAAAAATTTTAATTAAATGATTAATTTTTTAAACTTTAATAATTTAATTCAAAATATTAATTCCGTTGTAATTTATGGATTTGGCTAACAAATCTTAACTCATGTAGGTATCCACTTAAAAAAACAACAATCATGGTTAGATTGGAGTAAAGAGATTGTTTTTAAAAGATAATTACATGTTTTAAATAACAAAGATTTCGATAATCAAATAAGCAAATTATTAAAAGAGTTAAAGTTTTGAACTGAACTGTTAAGATTTTAAAAGGTTAATCACTTAATTGCAAATTTTAAAAGTTTGTACACTGGATTGAATAAAAGGTTGAACATTTTAAGATTGGTTATCTCTTCATAGTTTAAGAAAAACTAGTGGCCATGATTAAGCCGAATTAGAGAGATTTTTTTAGACAAACATCTATATATTATAAAAAATAAAGATTTCGTTAGTCAAATCAAAAAATTACTAATGACATTAAAAAATTGAACTAAACTGTTAATATTTTAAAAGATTAATCACTTAATTAAAAAATTTAAAAACTAGTACATTAAATTAAGACAATTAAAAAAGGGTGAGCACTTTCAAATTAGTTATTTATTTATAAATTAACACAGAGTCAATGGTCATCGGGCCCAAGTCCATAGCTAAGTTGTCACTGACAAATGTCTCTTTGAAACTTAGACACAATAAAAAAGCCCATTGCGAAGCCCATAATTGCTTTGCTTTTCTTTTCGCAGCAAACAAACAAAACGTTTTTCTATTTTGACCGGTAGCGGCAATCTGCCTTTTTTCTTTCTTTGCTTCGATTTAAAATATTTAATCAGTCAAATATTTAATTGATTATATGCTTTTGGGTTTGCTTCCGCAACTTGGAGTTTTGATCTCTAGACTCTAGTACTACTCCTATATGTAGAGATCACTTTATATATAGTTTTGTTTTTGACATTTTCTAAATATAATAAACTAATTGGATTTTCCAACTACCGCTTTTCTTGATCCCCCTCTCCGTTTCCATCTCCCTCCACTACCACCACCTCACCCTGTGAAGAACATTCCGATCGTCTACGCCTCCATTGTTCTCTTTTTGTGTTTTTTGAGCTGATTTTGTGATATTAATTCAGTCTCTACCACCCACTGTTTCATCTTCTTCCTTCACTTGTTCTTCCATTCGGTGGTGGGGTGGTTAGGGTTTGGTTTAGGGTTCAACCTACTTTCTCTTCTCCAGTTTCGTTTTGATCCGCTGTACAAGGTTCTTTTCCATTCCCCTCTTCAATTACGTCTATATCTGTGTGTGTTTGTTTGTTTATATATGGATTTTGATTGCTTTAAGGATTTTGTTTGGGATGTGATGATGATGATGATGGTGATGATTTAGGTGTAGATGGAATCATCAGGAGGAGTAGGATCAAGCAGTAGTAATTCCAGGAGGGATGGAATATTGTCAGTTTCAAACATATTACGGGCACCCGTTTCCACGTTGTTGGAGTATTCGGGTCTCTTGAGAACTAATCATGATAATAATAGGTCGCTTCACCAAGATATGGATTCTTTGATTACCAGTGCCGGTGGTGCTGGCCCTGTATCTCCGGTCATTCACAATCACAGTCATCGACTTGATGATTCATCTTCTACTGCCCCTACCACCAACACCACCAATGGAGAGGTTGCTATTAGAATTATCGGCTCCGGCGAACGTGATCACCGACGAGACTCCTCCACAGGAGGCATGGTTGTTGAGTCTCCGACAGCCACCCAACAGCCTTTGTCGTCCGATATTCAGGGTGATTCTTCAAGTGTTCGTAGTAGCAGCAACAGCAACAGCTACAGCTCTGGTGATGATGCTACCTCTCAGTTGCTTTCTAGCTCTAATGCTGATGGGGAGATCACCGATGGGAGTGGGCCTAATGCAAGGGATTCATCCTACCAGAGATATGATATTCAACAGGCTGCCAGATGGATTGAACAAGTTCTTCCATTTTCATTACTTCTTTTAGTTGTGTTTATTCGACAACATTTGCAAGGTACTCTTCGCTTGTTGCTCTCGATTAAAAGATATCATCACGTTCTTTTTCAATTTGATTATCATTGTTGATGAATATCCTTCCTATAATGCTTTATTGCATTTAATCTACTTCCTTCCTTCTTAACTAAGGTACCATGTAAATGCTTGTTATTAGATTACTTCAAGGTACTTTTTTTCTAATAACAATCAAGAGTTTGTGGATGCATGATTGTTTGCTGATAGTGTTTCTTCTTTCAACCGGTTGATTGGCCTTTATTCTCTTTAATGGTTTTTAGGTGATTCTTCATCTCTACTTCTCATTTAAATTAATATTGAATCCAAATATGCATAAGAATATATGTGGGCTAAGCTTGCTGATGACTAGTATCTCCTACGTCTGTGCTCACTGGTCAATGTCAAAAGAAGTAACCCTCCTTTTCTCATCTTCATTGGCCCTGTTTTTCAGCTAATGCGTTTACATATGCAGTCACCCAGTCACTTGTGCATGCATTTGAATCCAAGTCCAGCGTGGTTTAAATTGGCTTTACCTGGATCCCTTTTAACAGTTAGCCCATTGTTTCTTTCCTGTTGCCATAATATTTTATTTGGGGAGTTGATCCAAAGAAAAAGTAAATGTTATAAAATAGAAACCAAGAGAGAAGAAGGAACTAACTGAAGGAAATAAAAGGGAACATTGTAAATGCAGGGACTATTTCGACCACTATCAATTTGTTAAACTAGAGTTAAGTGAGAGGAAATAAAGTGATGGTTATTTTTCTTTTCATTATTATTATTATTTTGGGCGGGGAGGGGGGTGTTTAAGTGGGGAAATATATGCAGAGGAAGCTGTCATACTACTTGATTTTATTGAAGACAACCTAACCTATTCCTTTAATCTTTTCAGTGTCTGAAATGGACCTAGCACTGCATTTATATTCCCTTGAATTTACTTTCTCAAATACTTGACACATTGTGGAAATAGTGTTTGGTGATTAAATATTGTGAATCTTTTGCAAGTACTTATATTCTTTTCTTTCTAATATTCAAATCAACGATTTGAGCATCCTGTAGCTTTCCTGCTTTCTTAATTTGTTCACTTTTATAGATAGTATTTTTCTATGAGTGCAGGCTTCTTTGTTACTATTTGGATAGCTGTTGTCATGTTTAAGTCAAATGATGTTCTGCGGAAACAAACTGCTCTTAAGGTACGTAATTTTCTTAACACATAATTATTACTATTTCATAGTTTTGTTGAATTCTATTCATTCATCTCTGTGGGTCAAGAAAGTGAGTATTGATCTGTCAATTAATGGTTTCTGCAGGGAGAGAGGAAAATTTCTGTGCTGGTTAGCATATGTCTTGCATTTGTGCTTCATGTGGTTGGTGTTTATTGGTGGTATCAGAATGATGACCTTCTATACCCATTGATTATGCTTCCTCCCAAACCCATTCCACCTTTCTGGCATGCTATTTTTATCATCCTGGTGAATGGTAAGTTTGTACTTACTAGTTGTTGAACCTTTTTTGATATATTGTAGATACATGGCTGTAGAGAGAGAGGTTGAGTTCTACAAAAACACACACATGAATATACCTACATCCAAATTTGTGGAGGCTGTTGAAAGGAAGATTCCTCTAGAATCTATGTCACCTTTTGATATATTTTGACATTCTAGTGATTGCCTCTCAAGTCTACGCTTCTTTTTAAAATTTAAAGAAACATAAGATCGGTATGTGTGGGTGTGTATGCAAAGTCCTAATGGACATGTTATGGATGCTAGTTCTTTATGATCATTAATTTTCTCTAAGTAATTCATCATTACTGTTCAGATACTTTGGTCCGGCAGGCAGCAATGGTATTCAAATGTTTTCTTTTAATGTATTACAAGAACAGTAGAGGCAGAAATTATCGGAAACAGGTGAGATAAGCTGTGGGAATCATCCATGGTCTTTCTTCCCCTAACAGTTGGATTAAATTTGTTTTGATAAGATCAATCTTTCATTCACTACTTTTTGCATTTTAACCTTGATGAGCTTTTATCATGCCAAGTCCAGAAATTTTGGAAAATTTGTTTGTGAACGATATACTTCATTTATCCCTTTATTTTCTAATTCATTTTGCTCTTAATTCCCAGGGTCAAATGCTAACATTGGTTGAGTATCTGATGCTTCTGTATCGGGCATTGTTACCTACACCAGTCTGGTACCGTTTCTTTCTTAATAAAGAATACGGAAGCCTTTTTTCGTCTCTAATGACAGGCTTGTATTTGACTTTCAAACTTACATCCGTTGTTGAAAAGGTACTATCCTTATTGCTTTTGTTGTAGATTTCATTATGTTCTTTTTCTTTTTCTCTATCCTCTTATCTAAGATACAAAATTGTAGGTACAATCATTCTTTACTGCTTTGAAGGCATTATCTCGCAAAGAAGTACATTATGGAGCTTATGCAACATCAGACCAGGTAATCTTGTTCTTCACTTACGAATGACCTCTACTATAGTGTTTTTAGAATACCAATGGGGCATGTTCAGGAAAAGTTGCCAGTTGTGTTCTTTGCCTTTTTTTTAGTGGAATCCTATATTAAACCAAAAGATGCAGTCTTGTTGTTTGTTATGAACATAAGAGTTCTTTTGAAAGAAGGCAAAACAACTTGGGAGAGTAAAGTTGGGGCCATGGCATTGTTTGCATAATCAACCTATTTAATGAGCCGTAAGCTCTACGTATATTTTCTATCTGTAGATATGGTTTTATTTATTTGTCTGAAAGTGAATAAAGATTGTTTGCTACTGAGCTAGAAGCTTTCTCTAGCTTGAGAGCTAGACCATTATGCGAAAAATTTCAAAAGGTGGTGGTGATTTTACAGTTTACTTGAGAGATGATTTCTCCACTGAATCCTTAAATCTTGAATTATGGTGATCATTGGCTTCTTTTGCTCTAAATTTATTCAAGAGATGCTTCGTATATTAAATCAGGGCATATTTAATTTTTGTGTTCTTTTCTTTTGTTTGAAAACTCTGTACTTATTGCGCTTATTTGTTAGTTTTTGACTACATTGAGATCATATGAGAAGGGATACTAATGTGATGATTTATTAGTACTCTGTTACATTAACCTTGTGCTTATGACAGACATAAGGAAGTATGCAGTAGTTGTACCTTAGAGTTTTGTGATTATTATGAAATTTCTGTTTTGGAATGTACTAAGAAGATAGATTTAGCTCTCTGTCTTCTTATTCCTTTATCTGTTCAATGGAAATCTGCCCCAGCATGTAAAGTGACCAGTGATTTGATGACAGGTGAATGCAGCAGGAGATCTCTGTGCTATATGTCAGGAGAAGATGCATGCTCCCATTTTACTTCGTTGTAAACACATCTTTTGTGAAGATTGCGTGTCTGAATGGTTAGTTGTTAAGATCAAGCATTTGCTTATACTCTATGCATCTGTTAGCTGTTCTGTTCTTACTTATTTTTATTGATGTGCCATCAATTATGCAGGTTTGAAAGGGAAAGAACGTGTCCCTTGTGCAGGGCTTTGGTGAAACCTGCAGACCTTAGATCCTTTGGTGATGGCTCAACGAGTTTGTTCTTTCAGATATTCTAAAGTAATTCTAAAAACTAGGAGATTTTCTGCCCTACAGCTCAAGTACTTTTTTCCCAACGAACATCGTAATCTAATGCAGTGACTGTAATTCAGCCCCCGAAAACCAGACGATAAGAGGAGCCAGGGCTTGACTGGCTGTCCCTTCAGTTGTATGGAAGAGGCCCTAATTGTAACTAATGGAAATTCAGAAAGGAAAAAGTTATTTTGAAGACTAACAATGTATGTAGTCCACTCCCATTGATGAATGTTCTACTTTGGGATGTATAATATTTTGTTACGAACTAATTCTTTATTCGAAGGGCAAGTGTATTGGATGAGCTCAGTTTTAGAGATTGTCCCTTGCTCAAATGAAACTCCGTTTTAGAATAATAAATGAACACTCAAAATAAAAAAACACCAGCAATTTGGTACATTGAAGGTAGAATCATACATGCTTTATTTGTAAACAAGAAGATAGCTGAATGCACAATCACAACAACAAATGCATACCAAAAAGAAAACCGTATAAAAGAATAACAAATGTTTACCAAAAAGAAAACCATATAAAAGAATAAGAAAAGAACTGAAGAATCAAGAACCACTATTACATTAACATAAAAGCACAAAAATCAATGCTAAAGAACCATGTGAGGGAGTATCCATTTCAAGCAGATGATATGGAAGCATGTGTACGTGAATTTGTTTCATCTTCTTCCTTGTCCACAAGGATATGCTTGGTGTCTTGTTCTTTGGTATCTTTAGTACCTATTGACAACTCTTCTGTTGAATTCAAAAAAGATGCAGTAAGCTCTGAAGGTGAGGTTGAAGACACAGGTGATGGCGGAGTAATAGATAGCATTTTGGTTAAAGGGTAAACTTCTGTAACTTCCTCACTACTTTCATCCAAATAAACAACATCCTGCATTGTCAGTTGGTGGTACTCAACAATTTCTCTCAGAAACCGGTTCTCTCGTGCATACACAGAGTTCTCATGAGCCAACCGAGCCTTCTCGGCCAGAAGTGTCTCCAGTTGTAGCCGAATCTGAGTTCTCAAAAAGAAAACTGTAGTTGGTCACAGCTCACAATCATATGTTAAAACGACTAAGATATACCAAAAACAGAAGACTAACAACACAAATGTTTTGGATAATCAACACCATGAGTTCCAATACCAGATCATCATCAGCTGGATTGTCCCCCTTCTCACAACTCTCTCGCAGGATTTTATTCTCTTCTTCTAACTGTGAACATCTTTCCTTTGCAAAGGCCATATCTGCTTTAACTGTTTTTAGTTCACGAAGAAGAAGCTTCGCTTTAGCAGCAGTTGCCATTGCAACCTGTTACAGAACAAAGGCCGATCATACACTGCACCAATAGATGAAAACTAGAGCTCCAAAGCCAATATTTTGATAAGAATATTAGATGAACAAATGCACGTGTTAAATGTTTCACATTACATCAGAACATCGTCAATCCTCATGAAAAACTACCACCTTCTTAACCATGTCCTTTGATTCAGTATAACTTCATGCGTTTCAATGATAATTTCATAATTTTCAGTATAACTTCATAAGTTTAATATCCTTTTGTCTCTAAGGTTTGATCCTTTTCCATTTTAATGCTTGCACATTTGCCATCAATTGCAACAAAGTGTTTCCAATTTTACTGGATTTCAATAAAAAACAATCACAAAGTTCACCAAATAAACCCATGACCCACGATCACATAGTTGCCACCTTACGTCGCGAGATGCCTTCAGTTGGGTTTCATGGTTTGTTTGATGGTTATGTAGCTGTGAGCCTTCATTCTGCGCAATAGGAATGCTTTCTTTTCGCTTAATTTGTAACTTGCGAGTTTCTTGGATGATGTCTGCAGTCTTACTTTCGACAATGTTGCGGCTTTCCTGAAGAAACAAGTTGGTAGAAATAAATTTAATTCTACACTCCAGGCTGGATAAAAGATGTAGTGAGTATGCACAGGCATCTGCAAGGACACTCCAGACTATCTGAACTTTTTTCTAGTAACCTGTATCAAATATAGCTATCTATATTTAACTAATTCCCTCAATAACCAAGGATGAACCGTAAGTAGAATTCACTTCAGCTGTGAAGCATAGCATATCAGAGAAATACGAATCGCTTGAATGCTTTAACAAATGGAAAATGTTGCTAAAACAGGGAAGAAAGACGATTAACATGGGAAAACAACATCAAAGGATAGGGAAAACCACGTTAAAAGGTTATCCAAGTTAATACCATCTAAACAGATGCAGTGAATCTAGTCAGAGCACTACCTATGTTATAGATACAGTAGGAAGAAACTGACAAGGATTCTAACTGTGATCCTTCCGGGAAACAATCTTAATTTCTCACCTCAAAAGCCTTCTCAAACGTATCACCAATCTGATTCAGTGATGATGAAATTTTATCTAAGCCTTTTCGAAATGCTGGATTTTCCATTTTCTTGAATCCCTCCGGAATTGCATTTAACTGCCGGATGTGTGACAGAGAATATAGATTAGAGAACCAACATAAGAAAAGAAAAAGCTTACTTAGGCTTCAGTTTTGTATCGTCACATAATTTTCTCTGATGCATTGTACAAGTCACTTATCCGAAGTTAATATAATCACCTCACTATCTGCAGAGGTGTTGGATATGTGAAACCTTGATTTTTTAGGAGATTCAAATTGCTGAGATAGGTTGTCATCCTCGAGAATTGCTTTGGCCTTTCGAGCAAGAACTCCCCAGAATCCTTTCGAATCATTTTGAGATATATCTTCATATGCATCAAACGCCTACATTTTCAGAAGAGGAGTTCAATTATCAAAAAGGAAAGATGACAAGGGGTTCAGGCGTCCAAAACTAATAAGCAAAGGAAACCAGAAAACAAATGATTTGTAATCCCAGACCCTCTTTTTCATTTTTGGCTTGGCTAAACTATTTTCCTTACCGGGAGTTCTTGTTTAAGAACAGGCATGCCCATATAAAAGGAACATACCAATCAAACTGAACTCAGAACTAGTGAAAGAAATGATGTTAATTTTCTTCCGAGAACATTCGGATCAATAGGTCATCCACTAACCAAAGAGAAAGGGTGTGGCAGTTTTAAGATCAATTACAAATGAAGCTGGTAAAGTTCTCTTCTGATATCGTATAATTTCACACTTGACAACTGAAACAAACAAGAATGATGAACAATGAACAAAGATGTGCTGATATTTGGAGACCTTTCATATGATATGATCACAAGCCAAGAAAATAAATTAAAAAAAAACAAAGGAATTAGCGAAAGAAAAACCTTAGATCTGCGAGGGAGAGAATCTCCAGTATAGGCATAGGAAACAGAGGAATCACGGTGAGTGGCAGAGGCTCTGATGGCCTGAGCAGCCAGAGTTGATGATGACGTAAATGTATGCGAGGAGGATAAGGTTTTATTGCCGTTATTACTATAGTTGTCATAATCATCATCCTGTGTTCTGTAATTAATCTCTTCTTTGAAAGTGGATGCTCTCATCATCCCACCTTTTCTCCTATATGCCATCTTCAAGCCCAACGTTACCGCCACCGTCAACCACCACCTTACGTTACCTATAAACGAAGAGAGATGGATCAGCACCAGGTTTGGCTCCTCCGACAATCTTCGCCACCTTTTGTTGTCCAAGAAACCATCTTTTTTCATTCTCCAATATCAATAAAAGAGAAAAAGACACATTTCTGGTAAGGTGGCACCGATGGCACCCACTAGAACAAAGCCATTGGATTTCCAAACTTTGAAATGGTATTGAACATCAACGCCTTGGATGATTCCCACTGGTTGACTTCATTTAGCGTTCTGTGTACACGTTTCCACTAGATTTGTATTGGATCAATATCTATTTTAGTTTTTTTTTTTAATTTCTTTTTACTGCTTCAACAACTAACTTTTGGCGTGTTCCCAACTGTCATCTTAGTTCGGACGTGCGTAGGTAGTTACTGGCATTTTCTACTTCTTCCTGAGATATGTCGAATGTTAGAAAGCTCCTAACTTTCCATTTCTCAGGGAAGCTCTTTTGCAACATAGAAGTTCTCAGTAATCAACAACCGTACTTCAACCTAATCTCTAGACATGGCCGTACTTATAAAACAAAGGAATGACAAGATCATAATTTGGAACCATGGTCAGGTTTACAGGTAAGCTTCTGTGGACCTGTTACTCTGCTGGAAGCAGATACCTCGTCCCATCAAATTTGTCTGAACAAGCCGTGACTTCACGAAAGGTAGATCGAAGATAAAAGGGGAAGATGTCAATTTCAAGGCTTGTCCCGTCTTAGACATAGTACCAAGTTCCTGTCTTGGAGGCACAGTAGCTATAGCTTGGCCGTTACTTTCACGGTACTGGCAATTAAGATTTTGTGATTGGTCTGTGACCTGACGAGAACTTGATTGCCCTGCTAATGTTTGGGGCCATGAAGATGGTAAAGATGGTAAAACGCTGTGAATGTCAGCTGATGGCATCTTCGTATCTGTCTTGCTTTTCTCTGATCCAAGAGAGCTTACTTTATCTGTTTCATTCAACCCAAAAGTTGAAAAGTTCAAATCTTTCTTTTGATTCTGTTGTGAAGTTTCGTTGCTAGTAGTACCTGTAACACCATTACGGGCTTCACCTCTAGTAGAGCACAAGGTAATCCTATTGTTACTACGATTAGCCATAATTCGCACTGAAGTATCCTGAATTCCTACTTTGTTACAATCAGCATCAAATTTTGCAGTATTAAGAGCAGTAGGCATCAATCGGGCACAGGTGGAAGCCGCAACGTTTTGGCAGTAATCTGAACCTGGAGTTGGAAAATCCTCAGCATCAGTTGACCATCCATTTAATTTCTGTTTTGCAATCATTTGAGCTGTAGGGCCTAAATCTTTAACAAACAACTTCAAGCTTTCACGATAGCAGATATCCTGCTGCATCACCTGCACAGGAGAAAATGTCGTTGATGAGAAATCCTAGAGCACAAGGGAGTGCGGATTGAAAAGGAACTGCTTTCTTATTAAGACCTACTTACAAGCATTAGCTCTTTTGAACTACCAACAATTGGATGATACATACTGAGTAAGGGATCCCGAAGTTTATATGTGGAACGCCTGTCGGCTTCAGAGAATTTGTAGGTTTACCGTCAGCACCACATATAAAGAAGCAACTCCCTTATATAAGCTATCAAATTCTATATTTCAGCTTTATGGAAAGAATCAAACCGCATTGCGCTGTTTTTCAATATATTCCTCTAACTACCCGATACGTATTTAAGTATGTTTGCGTTCACTGCCAAGAATTTGAAGTCTGAAAAAGCAAGGCTATAGAGTTCACTTAATTACGTGAAGTTGACATCCACAAACGCGCCATTCCATTGGAACATTCTTTCCTTTTTGTTTGTTTTGCTTAGTGTTTTGCCACAATCAAGTTCTTAATTTCAAAAAATGAGATATGAGTCAGCTCCTTACCATGAAATAGTTCACGATCTTGTCTATCAGAAATAATATTGACACCATAGCATCCAATCTTTTCTTGGACTGCTCTTTTCAGATTTGATGAACTTTTGGTTGAAGATAGGTCTAGTGCTGTCATTACACCAAGTCTCATGTCATTGGATTTTGAATTTGTTGCCAGGTTTCCAACTGAATTATGAGTGAAACACCTTCCTTTACCTCGGAGCCTTCTGCTGCTTCGTCTTCTAGTTTCCAAGAATTTAAATTCGAAATTCTCAGGATCAGTCCTAAGAAGATCAAAAATCTTCTTGGCTAATTTATCTATAGCAAGTGCCTGTAATATCCATGATAAAACATTCAGTTGAAAGAAACAATTGTACTTTGTGTCAGCAAAGGAATCTTACAATATTGCTTTAGGGCTTTGATAGGGATTGTATCATACCTGCCTAAAGTAAACGGTAGCTGAGGAATTGAAATGCATTGCATTCCTTGTTATCAGAAATACATCATGCTGCATAACAGTCAAAGATTATCAGTGGGAAGAAGGATTGGATGTTCCATCTTTGTTGAATGATGAACTTATGTAATTCACACGCCATTACAAAGTTATTCATATTTTTAACTGAAAGTTGACAAATATGTACTTCGAAGAGAGCAAGCAAACCTCAAATTGTTCAAGAGTTATGTACATTCCTTCATGAAGTTTAGCCCTCATGGTACCAAAGTCCATAGGTTCTTTGATTATTTCATAGTAAGATTCCACCTTTAGACAAAAGCCCATCAACATAACATTTAAGGACAAGTAACAATAGTAATATACAGAACATGAATCACTGAGAGAATACCAACCTCGCTGGGATCAACAGGTTCTGCAAAGATTTCACGAGTATCTCTTCTGAAGTTTTGATAAACAATCAAAAACCAGCAAGCAATTACTATGATCTTTTTTTAATTAAACTGCTCATACTCACCTCTGCAACAAATCAATGACAAGCTCAAGTATGCGTTTTTCTGGCATCCATGATGCAAATGATGTCCTAGATGATTGATCTGATTGATAAAAGCCGTAAATCAGTAACGGAGAATGTGAACCAACCATAATTCGAGTAATTTTCTGGAGAAGAGGAGAGAGAACCTGGATAAGCAGCTTGATCTTCACTTAAGTCATTAAGAATCGATTGATCTGACAAATTGCAACGAGGGAAAAGGAATATCATTAGACCAGTCGTTTAAGGATAATTTGCCAGAACATCTAAGAAGGAAAACACATACTACTATAGATTAAAGGATCTTTATCACTTGGTTGTCTTCTATCGTGCTCATCATTTTTCTTGGAATCCTGAAAGACAACTCACAAGACACATTGAAGATTAACCTTCGAGGACCCGCAAAAAAGAAAACAAAATGCATCATGTGGAGATTACTCCCTAGGAACAGGTCTCTAAATCTTGTGCTTGAGGTTACAAGCACCTTCTCAAAAAAGAACAGCAACTGAAGTTAATGGAATAAAAACGAAAACGAAAACGAAAACTAAACTTTAAAAAGATTCTATAAATAACTGTTCATAGCCCTCGGAGAAAGGAAGTAGCTAACGGTATTAGCATAATACAAACAATGACATTGAAAAGAAAGATCGAATGATAAGAAAAACCTGAGAAGCTTTAGAAGTAGAAGAAGAGACATCTAGAAGTGGTCTAAGCTTTCTCCTTTTATTGGCCCTTGTTCTAGAAGCTGGTCCTTCAATGGCACCAGGACGTTGGCGGTATCGTAAATTGCTGTTAATGAGACTAGAGTTAGTGTTAGTAGTGGAAGTACGGTTAGTTTTAGTAAAAGGTGGCCTGGTTGGTTGCAGACGAGCTTTCCATGCCTCTAAAGCAGAAATTCTGGGGCTCCTCCTGTCTCCTTCCCTCCAAATCCTCCGCAATTGTACTTTTCTGAAAATTCGGCATTTAGTAAAATGTCAAATCATTATGCAAAAGTTAATACTTCAGAACGTTCGAAATCATTCTGTTTTACATCACCATGTCTTCTTATCTTTTTCTGCTTTCTTTGCCTTCGCTTACTCCAAAATGACGAAACCAGAAAGAAAATCAGTCTTGAAGAGAAACAAACGAAAGACCCACCTGGACATTCGCACGGACTTGGAAAATAACGATCACCCAGTTGCCATTTTTCTTTTCTGCTCTTCTTTTGCTATAAAAGTTTGTATCTTTTCCGTAACTGAACACAATCAGAATGCAAGGTATAATAGCACAAGACTATGCTTTATACTGACTTAAGTAAAGAAGAGCTGGGCACACACAAACAGAGAGTGAAACAGAAGCGAAATGTGAATAATGGAAGGAGGGATGGAGGTAGAGGAGAGAGTGGGTTTAAGCTTAATAACACGCTGAGGAGTTACAGGCTTACAGCTAACAACGTAAGTGTTGTTCCCAAATCAGAGGAGATACGGGAAAACCGAGCTAGGAAAAAGCTTAAAACCAAGATCATGTCTTATCTGGCTTCTAGCCTTAGGAAGCCATTATAAACATACGTTAGACGTGTATGTTCAAAGCTTAGGACATTCATACACAGCAAATAAAACAAGAAAAAGAAGAAGAGGGTATCTCTGAAAATGGAAATGAATAATGATAGGATTAGAGGGTGAGAGAGAGGTGACGAATTTTATTTGGATAATTGTTAATGTTTTGACGTAAACGACTAAATGCAAACAGAAAGAAACAGAAGGGGACAGATTATCACTAGCTAATCCATTACTACTCTTACTTACTACTACACAGTTATCAGACAGACAGATCACAAACAGACAAGAAAGGAAGAAGAATCAGCTCAAAGATATGTGTCTCTTTCTCCATAGTTTTTTTATTTGGAGGAACTTCGTTCTTTTATAGAAACCAAAGTCGAACCTAAAGGCCTAATCGGCCTAAGAGAAGAAGGTTGGGGAACACTAAAAGCAGGGCCTCATTGGCCCATCTAAGATATGATAGGCTAGAGGCCTTTTTTATTATCCAAACGGAAAAACAAAAAGAACATGAAAACAAGTTTTGATTTTTACTTGTTTACATCTTCAAATGCTTGCTTTGGAACATCAAAAGCAATTCCATCTTCCCAGTTTTAACTTTGACTTTTCTGGTCGGTGGGTTTTTATCGGCTTCTATGATCAGTTCTGTTTTCGTTTTCTTAAATATTTCATAGTTTGTTATTAGCGTCTTCATCGTTGTTGGGTATTCATGGATTTATTTGGGGTTCCTTTGAATGCTGAAATCAGATTTGAAAGTTCTTTGCTTTATGTTTAATGCTGAATTATGTCCGCTCGAAACATGCTTAATTTCTAAACTTTGGGCTATGTTCATCGTGCTGATCATCTTAACGCCGTCTGAAACTAAGATTTCTATTATTTTCTGGGAATTATTCGATTCCCATTTGTGATATCGGAAGTATCAGGGTAATGTTGAGCTCAGAGAGAGTAATTTTGATAGAATTTCTGAAATAAAGTTAGCTCCTTCTAAAATAAAAGATCGTACTCCTCAAGAAATCATTTGTCGTGACATTTTTGAAAGTTTTTTGAAGAGGAACAAAGTTTTTCAATCAAACTTGCATTTTCCCACCTTCTACAGGAAATAGTAATCTATGCTTCTCATGTCTGTGGATTTTTGTGCTATACTCTTAGCTGTCAGGACCCGCGAGAGCAGTCCTTTATGTTACCATGACTCAGAAAAACCAACTCAAATTCAAAGATTTAACTAGTTTATTCTTTTATGTCATTATCCTAATTCAAACTCTCTCTTTCACACTCACATACACTCTCATAAACAGCAAATGCAGCAAATGGTCCAATCCTTTTTTCTTATGTACGTGTGGATACCTGCTCATGTGTTTTTATCAAGTATATTTAGGATCTCTATCCATATTTTCTTACTGTTAATCTTTGTGCTTTTGAAAATTCACTCTGCTTGTTTTCATTGCTATTCTTTTCAGTTTTTTCCCATGGACACAAACTTGCAAAGAACATCCCAGGTCGTACATTCGCCTGCTACTCACTATCATCTGGGTGGTGATTCACTGGTTGAACATCCAATCCTGACAGAGTTATGCACTCTATGCAGAAGAAGGCTTTCCCCTGATAATGATGACCTCGATGTCGTCAGTATCTGTGGGGACTGTAAATTTTTGCTTCTTGAAGATCTAGGGACTCCCACACGAGATTTTGATCGAAGGAGGTCTCCACGACCAAGAAGAACTAGACATGCCAGCTCTGAGTCAATTGAAGAGCTTTTCTCACAGCAATTATCACATATGATTAATCTGGCTAGGCAGAATCAGTCGCCTCTTACTTGGCAGGATAATCAACTCATAGATGATGATGTTTCTGGTACTTCGTTAAGGTATACAAGTTCGCGTACAACTCCAAATGGATCTAGAAGATGGCGGCACCTTCTTTCAGACACTGAAAGTGAAAGCTTTGATTATCTAGATTCTCTCTACGGTGAGAGTGAAATTAGTATCAGTCGCTACAGGCCTGTCAACAGTGAGAATGATACCATTTCATTTAGTGTACATGGAGGGGACTCTGATGCTTCTGTGGACGGGTGTGTTCTCATGGATAGGGAAATGTTGATTCAATCAGATGATGGAAGTGAAGTGGACAGTGATACCGACATTGATCCCATGCATACTGGTTTCAGTCAGTGGAACTCTGATGACCTAGAAGATGATGAAGAAGAGGAAGAAGAAGGTGAATGGGAAGAAGCCGATATTGCCGAAGGGACACATGAATCTGGAGAAGCAGGAGTTCAGCTTCATAATTTTTTGAGTTCTAATCAAAGTGTAAGTAATGACCATGTTAATTGGTATCAGCAGCCACACCCTTTTGAATTTGAGGGCTTGAGAAATTGGAGAATCAGGCATGGTAGACAAGCTTATAACCATGGCATCTTCGAGAATCTGGTGGAATCAGATTTTCTGGTGCACAGACAGAATTCTGGAGATTATCTTGATGCAACAGGCTTTGAGGAATTGCTTGAAAATCTTGCGGGGATAGATAACTCAAGAAGAGGAGCACCACCTGCAGCTGTATCTGTTGTGAAAAGTTTGCCTCGAGTTATCATTGATGAGAAGCATGATAAGTGTGATAATCTAGCCTGTGCAATTTGCAAAGATGTTTTATTAGTTGGCACTGAAGTTAATCAACTACCCTGCCTTCATTTGTACCATCCATCTTGTATCTTGCGATGGTTGAGGGCACGAAATTCATGTCCTCTCTGCCGGTATGAGCTTCCTACGGATGATAAAGATTATGATGAGCAGAAGCGACGCATTAGGGAGAGACTGGGGATAAGTGACATTCGGCAGCAGGATGTGCGTGCAGACACTTCAGCTGATGCCTCAGACAGAGCTCAAACACTTCCAGCTCATGAAATTGTTCAAGTTGGGGTTGAGCAAGCCGATGTTATTGACATGGACATAGACTCAAGTAGCATTGGAAGCGAGGGTCGGAGTAGATGGTTTCTCCTTGCTGCTGCACCAATTGTTGGTCTTGTTGGATTTGTACTTGTGCTATGGTTAGGGAAGTCTGAAAAAAGAGAATTAATAGGTCACAGCTTCGCAGAGAGAGGCATGCATCAAATTCAAGTTTCTGCCACTTCTCCTCCCAATCAGAGGGATAGCAGAGGCAAGAGATGGTGGTCAATTTTCGAATGGTTCTCTAGGTAGGAAGACTGAAGGCCTTTTAGCTTAAAATTACTATGTGTTGATTTTAAAATCTTATCACAACTTGGTGAATATGCCTGTCATTTGCAGTGTTAAATCTAATGTATTGAGTTTGGTTTTGAAACAAGGTTTTCTCACATCAGATTTCCAGTATTTGCTTAGGTAAAATTCATGCTTTACATGCGACAGATTGCAGAACTTTTTTCACATAAACATCAATTTTTGAGCTGACCCCAAGGCAGGCGCCTTTCATCAAGGACCTTCCCAGGCTGTCTTGCTAAAACAGTTGTATAGTTTTCATGCCAGGTGAGCCAGTTCTCAGATGTGAACATCAAACGAAAATATGACGAGATTCATTGATGCATGTTGTTACGGTCGTGGTTGACTCTTGTTAGGTTCGACGTGACCCAAAACAGACGCCATTATCCTTATAAGTTGATTGTTAAAGTTGGTCTGAATGTTATTAGATGTGCTATAAACTTAAAGATGCCTTTTTATCACATAATGTATACAACAAAGAAATCTGAAAATCTCCGGTAAAATTTATCAGCAAATGCTCACAAAATTTCTGGAGCATTTTCCAGAGCTCTAAGCATAAGCCAAGAAAGTCGATTTTGCATTAGCAACTGATTTAATCCATAGCCTCTCTCATCTTTCTCCCATCTGGAGAAGAGTCAACTCTTTTACTAATGCTAGTATGTCTAGCTATTGACAAAGATCAACAAGGAATGAATTGCTATGAATACGGAAGGTTGCTGCACTTCTAGAAGAGTAGGTTGAGATAGAGCACAATCCATCCAGCCATTGATCATGCCTGCACTTCTAGAAGAGTAGGTTGAGATAGAGCACAATCCATCCAGCCATTGAGAAGATCGCAAAAATATGAACCCAGAACAGGACAGCTGCAGCCTCCCTTCCACACCCTCGGAGATTAGCAACAGCACCTAGATTCAGGTAAACATCATGTTAAGAGGAATGAATGTTTTGTTATGTTAAACTAGTCTCTTCAATTGATAATCCTTGTTCTTGGATGATGGAGTATTAAGGTGATACATTCATAGTATGTGAAAAGCGGAATTCATGGTTTGACAGAAAGGAAAATCTCTAGCCTATGCTGTTCCTTTCATATTGCTGCTTACATGCATACAAAAATCATGGATCTAAAATGTTTACTCAGGTCAATGATACAACCCAAAAGCAACACGGATGATCCTCCGATAAGCATTTTTCATGAGAAAAGATGTTTGATGGCTTCTTATGTTAATCATGTCGTTTGAACATGCATCGAGAATGTATAGAACTTGGTGAATCATATTACCAGCAAGGATAGAGGTAGGCATTGTGTGCTGAAGTAGGAGGACAAATCGAAACATCTTATCATCAGCAGGAAGGAAGCCAAGCTTATCAGCTAACGTTACTATACCAAGTCCAGCTGGAGGCACCAAAACTAGTCGACCAAAAATAATAGCAGCAGTTGTCCGTAAACCAAGCTTAGAACTTCCTGGACCTGCAAGAAAGTTCAGTAAGACCTAGTAACATGATAAGTATCCTGAATGAGATTGTAGCCGTGTGATAGCAACTTACCATCAACAAGGTTGCCTCCCAAAGCCAACAAGATGCATGGAATCATGGCTTCCCTGGTAACCAAATGCATTATCAGCTAATCATCCAAATGCAAGGAGATAAGACTTAAAAATCACCAAGCTCGTGCACACTCCGATGGTGCGACAAAAAGGCATCAGGAAACTGAACTACAGACATACACTGGCAAATAATAGGTTGGAGAGCACTACATGGGGCAACCATTTCATATTTGGAAAACCAAAATACTGAGACATTCTTAGCAAAAATGTTAGCAATCTGCTGTTAGTTTATGCAATAATTTTTAAGTTGGTACAAACCAGGTATTAAATTACAATATTCAACATCAGAATGTTGTTCAAACCACGTTAACATAAACTGGTTAAGATTTTTCCAAATCAAGCAACCTCTCAGCTTCATACAAAAGCCTGCTTCTCACATCAGTATATTTTCAACAACTTTTTTTAACTTCTACACGCATAACTTGTGAATTAACTGCATAATTGACAAGAAAGCTATCCATCCAACAAAAGTATCTGCATGCCCTCAAAGTAAGTGAGGCCTGCAGTATCTATACCAATGTATCATATACTAATTAGATTAACCAATTACAAACTTAATTTGCTTGGTTCAGATAATACTCAGTTTCTCTTTCAACACCATGCCTGAAAAAATTTTCAGGGCTAACCACCACTGAAAACATTTTAGTATGGTATAGTATACTCCAGAAATGGCAGATAATCAATCAAGATATCAAAGAAATAAATGTCATAAACGCTAATTATATAAAAGATTCAGTTGAGCATACCCAAGAATTATGCAGCTATCAGTGAAAAAGAAAAGTGGAGCATCAGATGTAAAGATCAATCGCTTGAAAAATGGTATTGCACCAAGGACCATTGCTAGGATCTGCAGGAAACACGTGCAGTAATTAAAATAAAGCATTGCTCTTAATCAATCTCTTGTATTTTTCAAACACATCAAGAGACCTAGAACAAACATTTCTCTATGTGCAAGATTCTCCTTGCATGTAAGTAAGAGAATGCATTAAAGATGAATGTATTATGTCAGAAAGGTGTGGGCCCATCGCTGTATACAAGTCTATAATCCGGAAGATGTAAGCTAATAAATATTCGTTTAACAAATGCATGAATCAGCTGAAGTTATCTTTAATTAGGTACTTTAACTTCTGTTCAGACTCGGACAAAGATTAATAAAATTTCCTTATAAAGATAACAGTAAACTTGGACCTTTGGCAAGGGATGATCAATAGAGGCAAAGTAGAAAATTAAACCTAATCATAATCAGCTTAAAGCCTATTCATGGTTAAGCCAAGAGCTAAATATATAATTTGATGTTGCCGTCAAAGCATAATGTTATTAAGATTCTTCCAAGCTTGATAACATTATGAAAGATATTTCCTATTCATTATCATTCCCCCAGGATCCTGTTTAAGCTTCCATAGCAACAATTCAGAGTTAATCAGGGATAACATAGAACTGTACACTCTAGGTGAAGTTACAAGAAGATAAAAGAAGTTAAAAGATTGAAGAAAATTATGAAACTCACCGAAGCAATGATAGGTGGTTGAAGGATTTGCTTGAGCTTCAATTTCTCGTAGAGAAAAATTGCAAATCTTTTAACCTGCAAACAGGGAAATAGAATTTAAGAAGAAGAACAAGCAGCAATCTTGATGTGATATTATAGTCTTTTTTGGTTAGACTAAAAGATTTTAGTTATTTCTTAACAAAATAAGTCAAAAATATTGATCCCTCTAGCAAACCTTACTTACCTATCAAACTCACTTGTGCCATACAGATAAATTGGCACCAGTCTAGTAGCTATTACATTTTACCTTATATGCATGGAAAAGAAATACTAAATATGTTGGCTGGAGTCCATCTGATACAGTGATTTTTCTATGTCATTTTAATACTGATGGGAGATATCCTCTCTGCAACAATGAATAATGGTACATGATGCTAGAATACAGAGAATAGAACTATGCTATATATGTAAACATATAAAAGCTTATCCCACAAACCTTTCCTTTCACTGACGCATTTGAATCTGTTTCTTCCTCAGCTCCAGCAAGCAATGGGACCTGCTCTGGTGCAACATCCTTAGGAGGGCCTTTGATGGGAAGATGTCCATCCTCGATATCAAAAGTACCTTCCGGTGGAGGTGCCAACATATTAAATACATAAGTATAAAGAATGATAGCGCCAACCTGGAATGCATGTATTGAGGTTCTTCCTTCAGTGTCTTGAATTAAACATAAAGACACAATCCTTTAAACTAAAGGGAAATAAGAAAACCATAAAAGAATGCATTTTATCTCTGAGACACTTATAAGGAGAATCTTGACGTTTCTTCCTGTAGGATACGTGCATGACCTTTAGACTGAGAGCATCAATACGGACACCGAGTGAAGATATCAGCCAAACTGAGGTGGATATAATGTTTTAATTGAAGACTGCATTGTTTTGCTTTTGCCTGAAACGGGACAGCATCTTTTCGCTGGAAATTGCCACCAATGATTGACAACTTGTTTGGGTTGTCATATTGTCCATAAATTATTTTTCTTGACTTTGATATCATACTTAATTTGGAACTACAACTCGATAGTGAAAATGAAGGCATTATATTTTGAAGAATGTGCAAGTCATTGATTCAATCAAACTCAAGAGAGAAAAAAAAATTCATTTCAAAAGGACACCTCAATATGCATTATCTAATGCGGGGAACTGCATCTATACCTATCAATTTGATGTGATAATTTGTGTTCCCAGTAGTTTTACATTACTATAAGAAACATATAAAGACCTCAAAACTTACCCACTGGCCAAATGAGATATAGGCAGTGCCATCTGTGCTACATTTATCGGAGTCGCCAAAAGGGTTGGAAGTATCTCTACATAAAGCTGCAATTAAGACAAGTGGCACATTTCCAATGTTCCCTGCAATCATTATCAATGGAATTATATGCCAGGAGCTCCTTCATGACACAAAGAGCCAAACAAGTGTGTAGAAGCCAAAATTTCACATTTCACATCTTCATGGTAAAAAGTGCATTGCACGGACTTATCATGTCATTGCATAGAATCGTAGTAGGAACAGAAAACAAGAATGTATTAAAGGTTAAAATTTATAAACTAAAGAGGCTTACCAATTCCTATCTGTATGATTGTGAACTTGAAGAATGGATATGGGGGCCGAATGACAGAAGCAACAACCAAGCCTATAATTGAACCAGATATGGAGCCCAGCAGAACATTCATAGGAATAAACCACCTGAAACGGAACAAGGTGTTATGCTAAAAGTTGCCTGATAAAGAAAACAGTTTACAGTAAAGGGGTGCCAAATAAACAACTACCATTCCGACATCTTTTTTAAAGTCACAGCTTGCCCAAGTTGGGAGAAAATCAAACAAGGAAGCAACAGTGAAAAGACTAACTGCAAGATATGGTTAAAAGAATGAGATGAGATAGTGGTATTTCTATTTAACAACAACTTAAAAGGTCAAAACGATGTTGATTAATAATGACGAAAGAGAATAAAAGAGTTACCCCATTTAGGAGTTTCCTTCCATTGGCAGGTAAGATATTAACGTATTTGGAAGCCATTAGGAACCCCAAGAGGCACATAGTAAAGACTTTTGCAATTGGCAGAACTGCAATCTTGATTGTTCCCAACAACGACTCTCCTCCAACATGTTTTTCCATCACTGCTACTGCCGATAATAACCTCTCCATCTTCTGTCCCGAAATTTGTAGATTCTAAATCCTGTTATAACTAAAATTTTCAGGCATCTGCTCCAGATGACTCCAAATGATGCAGCTTGAAACCGTATATCCTACAGTAGCACCAAAGAGATTAATTGGAGTGAATTGGTGGAATTTATGACATATCAATCTAACAATTATGCAATGGATGAAAGAAAACATAGCATAACCCCGAAACTGGACAAATGAGGATTCTTGGAAAAGACCTACGAAAACAAATCTCTGTAGCGCCAGTTTAACAAGTAAATTGACTCAGCAGCTTCTGAGAAGTTCAAAGCCTCATATCCCTTACAATTTATTATTTCTTTTTGGTTTCAGACTGAATGTATCAAGCAACTCCTCACGAATATACTCTTTCACGTCGCCATTCCCCAAGCTTCATGTTTGTAGTTTGTACACAAAAAGGAAAAAGAGAGAATCATCCGAAAAAAAAAAAGAGCAAGCAAAAGGAAAAATGAAACTGAGAGGAGAGATTTCCAAGGGACGAAAATAAGCGAAACCTATTGACAAATTTAGAATCCCGCTCCAAACACGAGATAAAAACAACATAATATAAGCTAATTTACAAAAGAAAATGCTAATCTTTAATTATATTACTGTACAACTATTACTATAAACAAAATAACAAATCTGATAAGAAGGATGCGAGAAATAGAAAGGTACGCCTTCAAGAGAATCAAATTGTGTATTAAAAAAATCTCAAAGAAACAAGAAAACGAAACCTAACGGAGAAAGAAATGCATGTGAAGTAGAAAGAGTGTATGGAACATAAAAGTGACAATCTTTGGAACAGTGGTCGTCAAGCAATTTCACAGCATCCAAAAGAAAGCTTCAAAAGTACAGTGAATCAGAAAAGGTTAGTTATGAACTACACGTACCTTTCTTTCGGATTTTGCAAAATTGCAGAGAGGAAGAGAACCAAAGGCTTTTTGGTTTCTGATGTATTCGTTTTCTTAAGAAGAGAACGGACACAGCCAACTTCCTGTTCGCTCGTTCGTTTGTTGTTGCTCCCATAAATATATATTATATATAATATAATCTTTTTTCTGATTATATATATAATATATAATACAAGTTGGAATTAAAAAAAGGTTCCAGCTTGTTCTTTTGTTAATTATTATCGATACTGTCTCCATCAGTGTGATTAATAAGATTCCCGAAATCACCCTCTCGATGTGGGTGTCTTTATTATATTAATTGATTTGATCTACTTTTACATCTAGTGTTGTGTTTCTACTCCACTTTATAATATTAATTTGCTCTAAGATCGGACAGCATTTGATTCTTCCGTGCATGTCTGTGAAGTGTGAAGGCAACAATTTCTCATAACCAATCATATTCAGACATCTCCGACAAATGTCGTACTAACGTGGATGATGCTGTGATGGGATCAATTCTAGTGTTTCTTTCCTTGTCAACTTGTGTTCTTCTCCATTTACCCATACCCGGCCTATGTCCTGTTAGAATGGATCTCACATGGATCCGACCTTTTAAGTTCACATGAAAAAGGTTTTTGTGTTATGATACATATATATATACATGTGTACACGCATGGCATGCTTATAATGAATAGTGAGACAAAAGTTGGCAGTTTTGGTTGTGAAAATTATAAGATAAGTTTGATATCAACATCATAAGATAAGAGTGAGGAGATAAGTTGATACAATTACTTTCGTTCTTTTCTACGGAAGAATGTAGATCGCTTGAAATTTTCTGTTTCCCTTATTCTGACCTTAACCTATCCTTATTTAATTCAAGTCATTCATTCGTGTAAATTCTGGCCAGAATAAAGGACCAGAAGATCACATCTTAACGTAAATGATAAGATCGTGTCGTCGTGATCAATTGGTCATCCTTTTAAACCTGTGCCTCGAAATCTCTTCCTTGAATTACTCAACTTTCTCAATTTTGGTATGAGATGTTAATAATTATAAATCTTGTGTTAGCATTTATTATTCTTATAATGTATGATCATGGTTCATACTTCATAGTCTGTACATGAATAGGTAAAGTCTGTACCTTACCTGACATCACCCAAATCTTCCGTACACGGCAGAGCTATCAGCATATCAGTCCACATATATTCATAAATGAGGTGTGAAATAATTGTAATATGAAGAAGAAAGCCTAAATGGTTTTTTGGACATGCAATGCAATGAACGTGGACATACATAACCGACCAAAAGAAGTTAAGGTGTGAGAATCGGACTCGTTTAGGATTTGTGATGTGAAAGGCGAAGGTGCCAAAAGTCACACGGGCTTTGTGTTCAAGGTCGCGTTCATGGGACGTAGAAAGAAGAATGAACTTCTACAATCCTGATTCAGGCCCATGCGCCCGATTTGATAATGCGTTTGACCAAGGATCCATCCTAAGCCTGACTCGAAAAATTTGAGCGTTCAAAACCATGTCGTTTTCGATAATCTGCTCATTCTCAGACCGCACGACATGAGCCCGTCTAGACTCGGATCAATGAATATCAGTCAGCCGGTGATATAGGTACGGTGGTGGTGGGCGATGAAGATGATCTCTGATCCTCTTTGTTCTCCTCCTCCTTCCGCTCCTGAAATGGGGAAATCACCCGCTACTTCGGGTTTGGGCGTTGCTTGCTTGACCATGACCAAACAAACAACGCCTTATTTACTTTTTTTTTATTGGTTATTATATATCATAAAAAAGTAACCACTGGCACCTAGCCCTAAGTTTCAGTCGAAAAGGTTAACACTTTGACACTCCCACGGTACCGTTTTCTCCGAAAGTTTTCTTCTTTCCTGTTCTCTCCACCTCCGAATCCTCCTCCGCCACTATTTGCCGCTATAACTTCCCTCTTAACTCCAGGTATGTCCACCTTTTACTCTTCCTGCAGTTTCATAAACTCTGTACTAACTTTTCCTTTTTATCTTTTATTTACTTTCGATTTCAATCACGAGAAACTGCATGTTTCTGGATTTTCCCTTTTCCTGTTTGAATTTTTTTAAAAAAATGGTCTTTTATCTTTCAAATTTGTTCACTACAAAGGGTGAGCTTCGGATTCGAGTTCAGATCTCCACTCAAATTAGGGCTCAGATTCATTTTTCGTGTTGATTGCTTGTGTTGCTTACACTACTTTTGCCTCTCACATCAATTCTCTCCCTTCTTGACGCAGTAGCTTCTATGGAGGATTCTTGCTCCTGCGTGGATGAGACCGTCGAGAGTAATCCTTCTTACCCGAAGTCTTGTAAAGATTTGGGTGCTAAAGACCCAAAATTTGAACCCCCCTCTCTGAGTCCTCTTACTCCTGATACAACCAAAGAGAATGGGAACTTCCCCTTCAATTTGAACTCTCCCCCTACTCTGCCCAAGCTTCTAATTTCTGAATCCAACACAAATGACATCCCTGCTAGCCCCAAGACACCTAAAGATGGTGTCTTTGATCCTTTTGCTCCTGGTCCCAATGAAATGGCCATGGCTCCACAATGTAAGAAGTACCTTGATGAAGCAAGAGCCAGTGTTTCACGCTGTCTTAATTTTACCTCTTCCTTCAGAAGATGTTCTTTTGATGTAGATTCTTTTACAGATGAAGAGATGTTTGAAACAGTGTATGAAAATCTTTTGGAAGCTATAGTATTTAAGCAAACCGAGGGTGCTCTTACTCAAGTGCCAAATGAAGAATGTGATTCTGATGCTTGTAGGACGCCTCCATTAGCTCCTCGACTAACTGGGCTGGCTGAAACTTGTCCTGGTGCTCCTCTGAAGTCAACTGTTAAATCAAGGGTTATTGACTTGGGATTGTGTAGAAAGCTTGAGTTTTGAGATTAGAGGACCCTTGTTCTTCTGCATTGCAGAGAATATAACACAACTAACTCTACATTGAATTTGACACCATCTGTGTACCATTCGTTGTGCGTTAACGTATTTTCTTTGGTTCTATATTTTGTCCGTAGAGATTATGTTTTATGATGTCTGACTGACGAAGATGACAATTTAAGAGCAATATTGTATAGAATTTGTCAATTAGAATATGCTCTACTTATGTTAAACAACTTTTTACTATTCATATATATTCTCATTTGATGTGTTTGCTTATCTTGTCTATGCCCGGCTGATTCCTTTGTTTTCTCGCCTCTCAACCTGTGTGTTTGTCCTGGAATGGATTTTGATGATTGTTTACTGTTTAAAAAAAAGGCTAGGAGAGCTTATGTTATGGCTTTCAGGTCTTGTACTTGAATCATCACATTGGATTTCTCCTTTTAAAAGGGGTATCTGAAAAGCTTTTAAGTGAAGCCTCAGGATGGTAATTTTGTATTGATTTTGGATCAAGAGTGGTAACTGCCCAACAAGTATAGCCTTTTGGTTTTGCAAGATGCCAATATCCAGAACTGTTTAGTGCAAGTGACAAAAGGTCTAAATCACGCATGTCATCCCACGTTCCTTCTCATTACAGTTAGGTAGCAGCATATCACTACCTTCCTTCCATCGGGCAAGTTTGAAGGGATCTTCATGAGATTCCATTGTCTAAATTATTTGAACTTCTAACTAATAAAGTGGTATTAACAAAACAAATACAGATTATCATGAACTCTAGGGGAAACAAGACTATTATATGCATCCAAATCTCTGACGTGCCATGACATGTGAAGCATGAAGTTTAAGAAGATGAATCACTGGTGTAGGGGAAAAAGAATCAGAACTTTAATTCACGCTATGCTGTCTACTATTCACAAACACCTGATTAACTAACTAAATATGTCACAGATGATAAAATAAAAAAGGAGAAAGACGATTTGTTCAGCAGAAGAGAAGACCGTATTAAATAAAAATTCATCAAACGTAATCTCTACAGGATTACGAAAGATCAAAACTTGGTTTTACTCTTGCACTCCTGGCTAATGATTTTCATGGAAGGAACACCAATGGTAAATCGGCAATTAGACATTGCAATAGCATGCTTTTTGATAATCCGGAGGATAGTGACTCTGCCTGGAATCCTAGAGCTAGTATCCAAAACAGCTTGGCCAGCAATTATATCAGAGATCAAAGATGATGTATTTGAACCCAACTTATCTACCTGAACCGTCAGTCTACAACCAAGAATCGCAGAACCAGAAGAAGGAATGAGTCCAGGGGGGAGCTCAGCTTCTCCCATCTGGACTCCTCTGTAGTAGACGAAGCTCTTGCCAACTCCATGCTTGAAGCTTGCCTTGTTTGGGTTATGTACCTCGATGGTGAGATTCAAAGTTATGTTGAGTTGGATGCTTACGACAGGGAAAGAGATGCGAGGAGATACGCCTTCCACAGTCGCGGAGAGGAGCTTGGTCGTAGGTTGCTTGGGCTTAAACACGGTCAATGCTAAGATGAGCATGATTATGAATAACAGCAACAACAAAAGGAGAATCCCTCCTCCCACTATCACACATCGCCGGCGTCTTTTAGCTTTGTTATCATCAGGATGATGATCGTGTGATCCTGTTTTCATTTGATGGTTAATTAGAAAGAGGGATGGAGAGAAGGAGGCAGTTAACTTACTGGTATGGTGAAGAAGAAGAAGAAGAAGAAGAAGAAGAAGGTGGTTGAGAAAAGCAAAGGCTTGATATCATATCAGAACAGAGAATGGGCCACGTGTAAAAGAAAATAAAGTTCAGCTAAGCGTCAACCCTAATTAATAGCCGTGATCTATTGGAACCTTTCTGTATCAGGGAGTTGGGAGTTGGGCAGCTATCAAATTTAATGCCCGTTATGGGCTTACTGTTAACCCATTCATTGTAATGTTGAAAAACGTTGTTCTATGTGATCCGATAGGTTCGGGTCGGTTTCAAGTCATTAGTCCAAATAAGTTTGAATTTGCGTCAATTTTAAGCAAATTTCGTCGAGTCAGGTCTTTAAAGAATTAAGTTAAATTACCCTCGTGATAGATTTAATGTAAACAAACTCTTATCATTAATGATTTAAAATTTTAATCGGCTTGACCAATCTTTTTATATTAATAACTCTTGTTGTTAAAAATTGATCAGTTTATTAATTGATCGGTTAATTTTTGTAAATCAACAACATTTTTAAATAGTGTTTGCTTTCGTAAACTTCAAAGTAAATACTGTTTTAAGGAGGTGTTTGATTTGAGGGTTTTGGAACGAATGAATGGAATAATTGTAAAAAACAGTGTTTGCTTTGGAGTTTTCAATTCCAGGGGAATGGATTTATCTCATTAAATTTGGGAATCTATTAAACTCACCAAGGGAGTGGGTATCGAGTTTTCATTTCAATCTAAGTTTTTATCACGTCTATTTTTTATTCTTTTATCCACAACCTTTGTCTTACCATCCTCATTACTTTCTTCTTGCATCTCAATTCCTTACAATCTCCCATCTTGCCTTATCGCGTCTCATTAACAAATGAATTTTTTGTTCTGCGCCTCCAGGTATATTTTATAAAACCCCTCGTTTTAATTTGTTGTTAAATAAATTGGATAGAATCTGGTTTCATCTCATTGTAAATGAGACTTTTTTCCTTTTTTTGCCCTTATATATTCTTGTCTTATTGGTATCAATACAGAAACTCAAGTTATAAATTAAACATCAATTTTTTTTATTTTTCGTACCTATTCTCATTCCCTTCTATTATTATACCCATATTTATAACTAACCTCGTGCTCAAATCAAATGTCTTGTAAGTCTTTTGTTCTAATTTTAAAACATTGCTTGTAACCTCCAAATATCAATTAATGATTCGTACCCCAAGAGAAATATATCGTAAGTGTAAGTTAAAGATTCATAACTCATATATATAATGGAGTTTTTATTCTACATGCTACGCGCGCACATATATGTATAGCTCCTTCAATATATATATGTATGTATGTACAAGATGCATATTCTAAACCTCCATCAATTCCATTCTCTATTATATATACAAGCGTTATGCAGCTGCTTCAACAATATTTCATTTCATACTACATGTCGTGTGAGTCATTAGAAAAGTTAATAAACATGAATGAAGCTCAATTCAAGTTCATTCCGTTGTGTATATATCAAATCAATTATATTGGTAATTACCAAACTCTTATTTATATAAAAGATATGGTTAAATTTTTTAAATCATAGTTAATATCTAATTGATTGAACATATTTTCATCTGGAAAAGACGTACAAACAAACGTTGTCACTTCAATATTTTCGAAGTGTCGTAAAAGAACAACCGAGTCGTGTATTTTTTCTTCATTCATATATAAAATTGATGGTGATAGATTCAGACTTCTGAAAGCTAAACGATTAATATCAAATATTTCTTTTGCTTTTTATTAATATTCAAGAATACTTACTATAAAGTATAAACAAATATGAAGCTGAAAATCGTACATCAAAAACGGGGGGAAGAAAAAAGGGGAAGGACTAGTACTAATGATAGCAACAAGCATGATAATGGAAAAGGTGATTCCTAATAGAGTAAAGAGTTGAGTGTAAGGGTAAGCTTACAATTTAATTTTATTTTTGTAACGGCATTTCTGCTGCCCAATAGTCCTATTGGACATAAGGACGGTCATATCGCAGGACACAGTAGCAGTGAATTTGACTTTTATGATCTTGATGATCTTCACTTTACCGGATATTTTGGTGTATATGTTGATGGGCAACACACCGGAATTCACGTCCTGGAGTAGCTGGGGGTCGGAAAGCAAGCGATCGGCCATCACAGTTACGGTCAAGTTCATGACTTGGGTCCCGTCGGAGGGAATCCTGCCGGCTGGAATGGGAACCTCGCCAATGGCCTGGTTTCTGTAATTGAGAAGAGCGGAGCTGTTGACGTACTTCATACTCACTTTGTTGGGGTTTTTGAGGGTCATATCCACGTCCAAGGTGACGTTGAGATTCACCCTCAATCTGGTTGCGTCGAAGGACGTCTTTATGTCCCTAAGCGTGACTGAGTCAACGTTGGTTACTGGTCTTTTGGCCTTGAACACCGTAAATGATAATATCACTATTACCAGAATCACGGTCAGGATGACGCCTCCGGTTATCCCCAGGCACATGTTTCTGCGTCTGCGCTTCCTCTGACGAATCAGAGCAGCATCATCACTAGTAGTAGCCGGTTTCGTGTCCTTATTATTGGGAGTTTCCGTTGCAGATACAACAACTGCCTCAGCAGCTACTCTTCTTGGATTTAGAGATTCTTCGTCCATCGATCTCTGATCAGAAATAAACGAAATAGAATAGAAACTTTACCACTAACTGTGCGTTCTCTTCTCTTGTGCAGTGCGATCAGTAACTCTGGATTGAGTTCTCTTCTTCCTTCTCTCGATCTTCCCCCCCACCGCCTATTTATATCATACGGCGTGTTGTTGATTTAATCAGCAGCGGTGTATTGCCGTCATCTTTATAGCCGCTAATATTGGATGCTTCTGAGTAGGTAATCAGGCCAGGAGTCGTTATTTATTTAATAATATAATGCAATAAAATGTATCAATTAAGACTTTTGATTTTTGTATGGGAAAATACAAAGAATTTACCCTTGACTTTAAGAAAATTCCTTATATTTATAATCCTAAAAAAAACTCATTTTCTTAAAATTTTAATAAAAATATTGACAAAAGACATATATCATTTTATTAACATGACAATCTAACTTAACGTGCCAACTTAATACGAATTAATTAAAATCTGCTTAAATTAATCATTTATTGTAATTAACTTAAATAGTCGATTTAAATCATAATTAATTAATTTGAGTTAAATTTAAGTATTGAAATATATCATCACATCAATAATATTTGGTTTATTCACAAATAATGCTTAAATATTCGAAATTATTTAAAAAATAAAATTACTTAAATTCAACATAAATGTGCAACTTTGACCTATTTTGTATTGAATGAAAGAACACGGAAATCACACATGAATTTGACGAGGAGGATAACTCTGACTCCTTTTCATTATTCTTTTAACCTAATTATTTTCGATAATATGCATAAGAGAATATATTTAATTAGAAACGCGTAGTACTCTACAGTGATATTAGATTAGTTTATGCTTTGTGGAGGGACTAAATATTGACTGGGCTACTAGAAAGCAAGGACTATACATTTACATATTCAAGATTAGTCATTAAATATTATTATCATCATTATTATTAACAGAAAGAGTTGATAATCGTGGGACTTTGGTCTATAATATAATAAGTCAATTCAAAATCTTATTGATACTTTGAATAAGTGTAGCTGATCAACGAGGACTTTCTGATTCATTAGTCTCTAACGTCACTCTCGAGGCTTAGATAAAAATGTACGAATGCTTCTAGATTGCGTGTCAGCAAAACAATTTCAATTTCGACTTACTTATAAATCACAATCTCACCAATTTTCAAGCGCTTTAAAATAATTATTACCATCAGCTTCTTGTAATAAGAATAGAAGCTTTGCCTTTTGGTTGGTCGAAAGCAACATAAAGCATCGGAGTCCTTCCAAGCAAATAAATTTAATGGTTTGTCCAAACTCCAAATCAAACATTAGGTAAATATTGTCTCCGTTCGTGCTGTCCTGTGTTTATAGGAGGCATGGTACATAATATCTAGACAAGTCATTGTCATCTATTCGTATACACAAATATTCTGTTTTTTTTTTGGGAATTTAAGCCAATATAGGATGCTTGTGAGTCAAATAAGAGACGAGAGTACGTATGTTTGGCCAGAAATGAGACACGGAGTTCAGGTGGCTGCTCTCAATAGTACAAATGGTCTCTGCTTCATTCTAGAAGAGATATTTTAATAGTTTAATGTTGTTTATCTCATTTTCTTCGAATTCGGCAACATGTGAATGTTAAAACTAAACCTGAGTTGCGTGGGAGAGATGCAATTAACTTGGACCGAGTTTACATCCAATCCCGTGTTTTTTTTTTCTTCTTCTTCTTCTATTTAAGACAAAATTTGACCCATACAATTCCTGAAGGTGTGGAGATTCGTACATGATTTGTTCAAATTTCAATTAAAGTTTCCTGTCAGTCCAAACACTCAATTAGGGAGGGTTGCCGTTGAGGACTGTAATAAGTGAAGGCCATTTAAGAACGACCCGGGATTCCGACTTCTAGAAGTAGAGTTTACTTAGAAACGGTCAGTGACAGAGTTTGAATATATTTATTAAATCTTTTTTTTACGTAAAACAAGTAACTCATTTACTATTGAGAATGTGACAGAAAATTAAAAAAAAACAGGCAGAAATATTTTTTATAAAAATATTGTTGGCTATTCTTATAGAGATGATCCCTAACCCTCCTTTCTTTTTGGGTTTGCGCACATTTGCCTATTTGATCTTTTGAAAACTTGATTTCTCGTTTACTTTGACCTATAAAAAGTCTTTCATTATTTTCTCCACTGATTTAATCAATTTCTTTGACAAAAGAAAATGTATGCTCCAATATAAGTGAGGGAACATAATACAAATTTAAGAAGTTGAACTCTACCTCCAAATAAAAGAAATATATTAGTCCACTTGTTGATTCTCCTCTGTATTCGTACAATAAGAGGAAGACATTCATCGAAGGATAACTTTCTGGTAGTAATAGGCAAACCTAGATAATGCAATGGCGGGATTTTCCTATTCATGCCAATTAAAGAGGAAAATGATGTCCCGGAGAGATTCTGCCGTTAATGAGAGAACAAAATGGTTTTTATTAAGATTAACCTTGAGCCCAGACATTCAGAAAACATATTAAGAGTGTCCATTTATAGCTTAACCGATTCAGGATGAGCTTTAGGGAACAAAACAAGATTATCCGTGAAACAGAGATGAGTAAGAGAAACTCTTCTACATTTAAAGTAATACTTGAATTTAAGATTACGAGAGACTCTGGTCTTGATCAATTGGATAACACTTTCATACATAGAATAAAAGATAAGGAGACAAAGGGTCTCCCTGTCTAATGCCTCTCTTCCCTTTAATAATTCCAAAAGGGGTATCATTAATCAAGACGCAATAAGCTGTGGCGGAGACACACGCCTTAATCCAGTTGATAAAAATATCAAGGAAATTGCAAGCCTTAAGAAACTTGAAAAGGAAAGGCCAACTAATTCAGTCAAAAGCTTTTTTAAAGTCAAGCTTAACTGCACAATTCAGGAGGGAGTTCCTTATGATATATCCTTTTGGGAGTTCCTAAGCAATAAGAATGTTGTCACCAATGCTTCTATCCTTCATAAATGAATTATGAATCTCACTGGTAATGAGATTAAGAACACTTTTCAATCCGTTTTCCAAGACTTTAGCCATAATTTTGTAGACGAATTTTGTACATACAATTGGCTTGAAATCACCAAAAGTAGAGGGGTTAGAGATTTTAGGAATTAAGTAGAGAAAAGTTTTATTAAATTCCTTCAGCAAGATCCCCTTATCAAAAAACTCATAAATAACTTCTCTAACCATGGGCCCAATAATAAATTAGGTCTTTTGAAAGAAGAAACCATTTAGCCCATTAGGACCAGGGGCTTTCGTTCTTTCATAACAAAGACAGTAACATTAATGTCATCATCATAAATAGGTTTCACCAACTCTCGAGAAGCTTCCTGAGAGATCCTGTTGGTAATAATAGATTGAAAAGAGTCCACAGGGGAAGAAGAAGAGTCTATATCTGATCCCAAAAGCCCTCTATAGAAATTGAAAGCCTCCTCCAAAATACTCGGTTGTTCAGTTAGGATTCTCCCATCTGTAATAGTAATATAACATATTTTATTGACATTTCTCCTGTCTAATAGGGAATTAAAAAAGAATTTATAAGCTATGCCCCCTTCTTTAAGCTAACTAATCTTAGACCTTTGTTGGATCAGAGAATAATGTTCTTGAGTAGCTTTTAGAAAGATTTCTAGCTCCAACTTTTCCTTCATAATAAGATCAGAATCTCTAGGGTTGAGAGAAAGTAAAGATTAGGTTGTTACTAAACATTCCTTAGCAACATCAATTGCTGCTTGTGAGCTTGGTGAATCCAAAGATTTCAACTTCTTCAATTCGTCTTTGATAGCTTTATGTTTATGACAATAGATGAATTGTCTGGATCCAAAGACTTGGGTAGATAGTCCTTCTGAACAACATCAAAGAACCCTTCCACATTGACAAGGTAGTTATTAAATTTAAAGGTATGATGAGTGAAAGATTTATGGAAAAGCCCATCAATTAGAATTAGAGTATGATATGAAAATAGAGGATCTAAGAATGCAACCTTACTATGTGCAAATTGTAAGAACCAATCTACATTGACTAGAGCTCTATCTAGTTTTTTCTGAATATTCCAATCATTCTATTATTTGTTACTCCAAGTAAAGAAATATCCTTTTTGTTTAAGGTCAGTAGCACCCAAATGCTCTACCCAAAGCTTTAGATCATCGTTGTAATTCCTTAGACTACAATTTCCCTATATTTCTGATCGATAAATACTAGAATTGAAATCACCAGCTATGATCCATGGACTTAGAAAGGTATTTTGGATGTTGCGCAGTGAAGAATATATACTACTCCCTTGGAAACTTGTATTAAACCCATAGATAAAAGAGGAATGAAATGTAACTCCTTCCAGTAAACCTTTAGATGCATCATTTGCTCATTAGAAACCTTCTCCTCCACTTTTACAAAACTCTCATTATAACCAACAACAATTCTTCCATAATTATGGTGGTGATTGGTGAGAAAAGTCCATCAAGGACCCAAAATATTCACCTTTATTCTTATTTTTAGATCTTAGTTTGGTTTCAAGCAAAACTACGATAAGAGGATTAATCCTCCAGATAAAATCCCTCAAAGCATATAGCCTTTCTAGGCTGTTAATATCACGTACATTCCATACTATAATTGTTGTATGGGTAAATTTTTTCCTTTGACACCGTTCTTCCTCCCACTTCTTAGAGATTTCTTCCTAGTGACATTTTGAAAATCATTCAATTCAGTATCACCAGTCTCCATAATTGGAGGATTATTAGAAGAATTAGTAGAAGAGGATGTAACTTCCTCTTTATCTAAAGAGTTCAATTTTACACAAATAAGGTTGTATAGGAGCTTCTAATACATGTGAATCAGTCTGTTTTAGGTTAGTCTTTGCCCTAGCAATTGGCAGATTACCTTCAATGCTCACATAGTTATGCTCAGCAACATTAGCGTCAACAATACCATGACTTCCTATGTCTCCTTTGGCCATCAATTTGGACATGGATTCATTAACATTCCCTTTACGAGCCGAAGTTTCCTCAGGTTTGTTTAATTCTTCCTGATAGTGTACAGAGAAATCAATCCCCAAAAGTTCCTGTTGCCCACTAGTTTGAAATTTCCTCCCTATAGGCTGCCGCACTTTGGTAGAGTTACTAGGTTTCCAAAGGAAACCAATAACTATTTCCTCCTTCTTTAATTCCCCATTGTCCCCTAGGCATACAACATAGAGAGTATCCAGAAGAAAGGGGGATTTTTGAATCTCTATACATATTTTTGCATAACCGATTCTCTTTATAGAAACTGTTTGTGAGTTCACACATAATGGTTTTCCCAAATGAGTTAGCAAGATAGCTAAGCTCCTCAATGGTCCATAGTTCTAATGGGAGATTGTGAAAATTCACCCACAAAGAAAAAATGTCCACTTTACTTTGATCCGTTTCCATACCTAGCTGCCATTTTTCTAGGAAGAGATGTTGCTCTCCTATATGCCAAAGCCCTTGCTCAATGATGTCATTTAACTATTTTTCATCTGAAAATTTAAACAAGATAGGCCCATCCTCACACAATAAGACCTTGTCCAGTCCCTTCTTACTCCATTTAGATTTCGCCCATGCATTAATCACTAGAAAAGCTGGCATTTTGCTCCAAAAGAAACCACGTAAAGCAAAGGACCACACCTCAGCTCCTGCCTTGAGAAGTTCCACTGGAGGACTGATGATACCATCAGTCACAACATTATGAAAATGCTTAAGAGAAACTTTTCGAGGTACAGAGAATAACTTATTTTTCCATGTACTCATAGGTTGTTTATCTTCCATGTTTTCATTTGTTTTTTGGTTTTTAATGACACAGTTAGATTTGCATAGATATCGAGATTCGGAGAGCAGAATCTCTAGGGATAAAGCAGGGTAGGCTTCTCCAAATGTAGAAGATTCCCCTGTTTCCTTGGTTACCTACAAGGCCTTGGCAGGGTCGTTCCTATAGTTTTATAGGCCCTGGGCGAAATTAAAAAAAAGGTCCCAATAAATCGATAATATACTTAAGTTTTCATATTTGTATGAAACATAAATAACTCAATTTATAAGTTTATAAAACCAACTAAATATTAAATGATCATAACACTAACAAATACACAAGGATCATAATTTATGAAAAACAATTTCTGCGTGCATTTCTAGATGCAAAATAATTAATAATATTATCAAGATCAATATTGTCCAACATATCATTCTCAATAATATTATCATAATATAAACTAATTATAATACAGTTGAATTAGAAAAAGAACAAAAGCACTTGTATGGAACTGGAAGAAGTATGCAGGTACAACCAAACTCCAACAATTTCACAATATATCCCAAAGATATATAAATGGTATTATATCTGTGATACAGAAAAAAATAAATAGCAAAATTTAATATCTAATATTAAAAATAAAAAATAAAGAGTAAAAATATATTAAAAAATTAGAAACTTTATCTTTAAAGTATACTCAGAACACAGAAGACAAAATCGTAAAATTTTTTGCTGATAATTTTTGAGTTGGAGTACTTTAAATACATATATTGATGAGAATAAAAAAATTAGAAGTTAAAAATATATTTAAATATTTCAAGACTATTTATAAACATGAGGACCACAAACTTACCTTTACTTCAAAAAAAAATAACATTAGGTTATAATGTTAAAGATGTAAATCACGTTAAAGATGTAAATTACTTTAACGTTATAGTGGTGTAAATTGTTCAAGTGACCCAAGCTAACGTTAAAGTCATTAGCTGTGTCACTTCTTAGAGTTTAGGGATGGGGCCTTTGAAGTGGAGCCCTCTCATAAATGACATTAACATTACAGTGTTGTTAATTAGCTAACCTGGGAAGAAGTAACAAAAAAAAATCTAATGTTAGTTTAAAGAAGGGGCCCTGGGGCCCCCTCTCATAGTGGGCCCTGGGCGGGTGCCCCGTTGGCCCCTGCCCAGGGCCAGCACTGGGCCTTGGTGAGGCCCTCCATAAGGGGTGAAAAACAGAAGCAAAAGAAATATCAAGGCAGAAGCAAACCATGAGGAAGGAAAAAACAAAACCAAAAAAGGAAAGTCCAGAAGGTTGAAAGGTAAATTAGAGGGTAAAAGTTTTAAGCTAATATAATTATTAAGAGTTTGGATCTTAAATTGTAACAGTTATTTATAAATTAAGATAATGTAAGTTTCCATCAAAATAATTATGTAAATATTTTAATAATATCATAAGAATAAATAATAGTTTAGTTGTTTTTATTTAAGTGATAATTTTAGTGATGAAATCAATATTATGAATACCGTTTCGTTCCGGATGATTCCGGCCGGAACGTACCGTACCGGTCGAAAACCGAAACGAAACAGGCCACCTTGGTACCGGCCGTTATCGGCAGTACCGGAAGATACTGACCGGTACCGTGAACTCGTGAAAATGCAGGGACTAATCTGCAAATTTTGAAAAAATAACCCTAAATTCCCCCCTCCCTCCCCGCCGACGGCTGAGAGCTTCTGGCTTCTGGACTTTTCTTCTTCTCTCATCTTCTCACCGTCGCGCCGCCTCTCTCCTCTTCTCATCGTCGCGTCGCCTGATTTGCTCTGGCGCTCATCTTCTTTCGCTCATCACCTCATCCTCCCTTGGCATCGAAGACGCTTCCTCCTCCACGGGGACCTGAAGACGCCACCGAGCACCACCGCACCGCAACACCGAACACCTGTTTGCAGCCACCGCGACCGAAGACATCTCGAAGCTCAACAACAGAAACAAACAGCAAAGAGAACACGAAGATGATGGATCTCCTCCTCAGAGAGTAAAATGGAAACAAAGATGAGAGAAATGGCACAAAAGAAACATTATGTCTGATTCGAAGATTCAATACAAGAAGTAGACACTAGACAGAGAGAAACTATTAAGTAATTAATTAAAAAAAGTTAATGAAGTGATAGGGAAACGTGGGCAATCTTATCCTCATCCACCAAATATAATTAATTAATTATTAATTAAATTTAATTGTATAAAGTGGATAAAGATAAAGTTTGAGCTGCCCAATTAAAAAAGTGTGGTACATTATTTCTAAATTTTTATTAATTTATTAATTTCAATATCTGAATTAATCAATTTTCTAATTATTATTTTTAGATATGTAAAATTTTTAATTTTGAATTAAAATTAAAATAAGACAACCATAAATGGTGAACCAACCAAATTCACCCATTTTGAATTTTTAATGCTTTTAAAGTTGCTTTTTAAATCATAAACATTAAGCCAAATTTGTTATTTACGTTATCTTTAAGATGTGTTGTTTGATTGTTTCCTAATCCCAAAATTATTTAGGATGTGAATTTCAATTTTGTATAACA
>JAOQMR010000004.1:27832793-27854093 GCA_027563865.1 Erythroxylum pelleterianum
AAAATTCAAAGCAGAAATAAAACCCAAAACACAACACTCAAACAAAGTACTTACCTCGATGATGAACAGACAACAAGGAGGCGTGAATCTCGAAGATGCGACGGAGAGAAGGCAGAGGAGAAATGGTGGAAGAAATAACGAGGAAATGGTGGACGATGACGACGGTGGTTCGAGTAGTATACGGTGTTGGCGCGGCGTGGAAGAAAAAATCTGAACCTGCTAAAGCATACAATGATATAAGTTGGAGTAGTATACGGTGATATAAGTTTTTTTCATGGGTTAAAAAATTATTTTTCATCCAATAACTAATTGACACATGTCATTGAAAGAGGGCGTAACCGATTGAACCTGCTATAGCAGGTTAAAAGGACTCATCGTGATCTTAATTGAAACTATAGGGACCTTTTCTGCCGAAATTACAACCACAGGAAAACCTATGCCGTAAATTAAAACCGCATGGACTTTTGCGGCCAAAAAACCACCGCACACTAAATATAAAACAATCGGATTGAGTGTTTGGTAAGTGATAATCTATGATCGTGGATCCTACAAATTAATAAAACAAAATTATTATTTAATAGAAATAGTGATTATGGATGATTAGGTATGATGATGGGCTCAATTCGATCGGCTTGGATCTTGAAAGTATGGGGTTCGAATTTAATTTAAGGTTGGAACAATAATAATTTTCTAATATCACATTATTCCGTTATAAATCTTTTTCAATCAATAATTTTCTAATATCACATTATTCCGTTATAAACTTCCTCTATTAAAAACTTTAGTTAAACTAGCTTTAAATTTTGTGGATGGAAATAGGACAAGGATAATGGAAATCACGAAAGAATAGAACTGATGGAGGAGGAAGTTGGAGAGGAGACGACGGCGACGAAGAAAGTGAGAGAGATGGAGGAAAGAGTAACGGAGGCTATAGTAAAGATGAGTAGTAGTAGTAGTAGCAGTATGAGTAGAAGGGAAGAGGAAGCGGGATTGATGATGTCGTGGGCTATGGAAGTCGGAAAATCCATGGTTTCACTGGGATTCAACCTTCCGAGTCCCGAGTTGGCTCAACTACTGGTCTCCAATCTCTGCTTCCGAAACAACCATCATTCCCTCTGGAAATTTCTTCAGTTTTCTCTCTCTTCCCGCCTTATCTCTCCCCTCCATGTTCTTTCCCTCCTTTCTGCTAGAGTCATTCCTCACCGACACTCTCAACCTGAGGCTTTTAGATTGTTCCTCCAACTACTCGCCCAATATGCATTCTCACTCGATCCCCTTGGCGATCACAGTGTCGTCAAATCCGTTGATGCCACTCTTCAGCTATCTCGCACCTATGGGATTCGTGTTCTGGAGCCCGGACATGTCTTGGTTTTGTTCTTCTTTAGCATTGTTACTGGCTTGGTCGATATTATCTGTTGTGATTGGGGACTGACTCCAGATATGCCACTTGGACCATTTCAAAGTGCTGATCACCATCCCATGGAGATAGATAACCTAGGAGACTCTAACACTGCTAGAACTCAACATCGTGACCTTCTCAGAGAATCAAATACTTGCACGGCCATGGAGGTGCTTACAAAACTAACCGAAACCAGAAAAGCTATGCTTCTACTACATGCTGTTCACTTAAACTTGTATGCTTTGTTCTCCTCTTATTTTGCTTTATCTATTTCTTCTATTTTACTAGTGGTTGATTTTTTTCTGATATGAATTATGCGTTTATATTTGTTTCCTTTCATGGTTAAGTTGATAAATTATGCCATGTTTCATCTTAAATCAAAAATTTAACATAATCAGAGTGATTAATCTAATACTGGCGGCCCAAAATGTGTTGAGGCCAGAAAATGGGGATATGGGGAAGCCCTAGAAAGATTAGTGAGTAATGGTCATGCATTGTTTGAGAGCAGAGGTAAGAGCGATTTGGTTTTGTCACTCTCATTTCATTGGGCGTTATTTTGAATCCCTTTATTTCTATCTCTTTCTGGAGGGAGTGGTGATGCATTTTGATGCTAACCAAGTGGCATAAGGCAAAAAATTCATGTCACTATCTAAGTAATAAACTATTGCTTTGCTCCGTGTGAGCTCGTAGTTGCCAATCCATTCAGGTGAATTCATACCAAACATAACTGTGTACATTAACTGTGTTCATGAAAATAATATAAACGTGAATCTATTACCAGATATCTGAAAGCTACGTTCCAACAATACTACATGCATTTCTATATATATTAATCATATTCAAGGACATAAATCAAAAAGTACCAAGGCATGTATCTTGGCTTACAGATATAAATTAAGATCTTGTCTCATTCTGTCTATCAGTATAGTAGCAGGACCTACAAAACCTGATAATGTGTATGATATGATTCGACATCTGAAATTCAGAATGTGTATGAACTTCGGACTGCATACATAAGTTTAAAAAATAAAAAAATGATCTGTGAGAATTCGTAATAATAGATACTGTTTTAGATAAATATTGGGTATAGGATATGCATTGTTAGGATCCCAAAAGTTAAGGGATTTTCAGATAAAGTCAGCTTCTAGTTTAGTGGGATTAGGAGATTCGTTTGCTAATTAGTGTTGTACTCTTTATATATATATCTTATTAAGTGTCAATAAAGAATAACTAAGAAACCCTAAATTCTGATATGGTATTAGAGCCCTAGGCTCGAATTTTTCTAGGAAAAATTAAGGAGGGGGGTTGAGCCTTCATTGCCGTTCTCTTCTTCTTTTGAGATTCTTTTCCTTTGTCTCTGAATTAGCCTTTCTTCGCTGATTAACTTCATTAAGTAGTTGACTGCACATAGAAGTGAAGGACAATGACATAGAACAAGGAGAGTGGATCAATCATTGTGGCCTCGTCAGATGAAGTAACCAAGATTCAATATTTAGTGGATTTGTAGACCATTCAAACTGCCTACAAATTGGACGGAAAAAATTATCTCAAGTGGTCACAACTTGTTTGAACTATTTTGAAAGGTAAGGGAAAGATTAGTCATTTGTTAGGAACTGGACCAAGGCGAGAAGATCCAAGTTTTGAAGCATGGGATGAGGAGGACTCATTGACCATGGTGTGGCTTTGAATTCAATGATGCTTGACATAAGCGATACTGTAATGTTCATGGCTACAGCCAAAGACATTTGGGATGCGATTCAGCCGACATACTCAAAAGCTAGGGATGCGGCCCGAGTGTACGAAGTGAAAGTCAAGATTGTCGCTTCTAAACAAGAAAACAAATATGTTATGGAATATGCCAACCAGTTGAAGTCGTTATGGCAGGAACTTGATCATTATCGAGTAATTCAAACCAAGTGTCCTGGTGATGCTGCTATACCAAAAGAGTTCATTGAATAGGATAGAGTCTATGACTTCCTTGTGGGATTGAATTTCGAGTTTGATCAAATAAGGATCCAAATACTCGGAAAGTAGAAAGTTCCATGCTTTAATGAGGTAGTAGCTATTATTCCGAGTGAAGAAAGTAGGAGAAATTTAATGCTTAATTCTCAACCTTTTGATGGTTTGGCTATGGTAGCTAGGAGTGAAAAGCAGGCTGGAAAAAGATTTGATGCAGAGACTAGAAAGGGGGTTCAATCCAAGCCTCAAAACTGTGATGACTTGTGGTGTACCTATTGCAAAAAGCCTCGTCATACGAAGGAGCAGTGTTGGAAGTTGCATGAAAAGCCTCCTAGTCGTGAGTTGGGATAGAAAGGATATCAACTGAGGGGTAATGGACAAGCGCAGGTTGCTAGAAGTACATCCCAACAGGAAGACAAACAAGATTCAAAGGGCTTCAATCAAGATGAAGTGGAAAAGATGAGAGCATTTGTTAGCAACACAGAGAAACCTACAGGTACGTGTACCTTTGTGCATTCAGGTATGTGTTCCTTTTCATCTGGATTAAATGTCTCCTTATCAACAACCTTGGATAATGGATTTAGGAGCCACAGATCACATAACTCATTCATCCAAACACTTTACCACCTATTTCCCTTGCCCAAGCAATAAGAAAATAGCCACAGTAGATGGATCCTTAGCAACTGTAGTTGGCATAGGAGATGTCAAAATAAACCTATACATAATGTTGAGAAATGTTCTCCACGTCCCTAAGCTATCCACAAATTTAATAACTGTAAAGAAACTCACACTAGACTTACTTTGTAATGTTACATTTCAAAGCCATTGTTTATTTCAGGAGAGGGATTCGGGGAAGATGATTAGAAGTGCTAGAGAACGAGATGTTCACTACTACCTTGAGGAAGCAAACGGGTCAAACATATCCAGGAGCAAATCACCCTATTCATTCATGTCTGAGTCTGTGTTGTCGAATAAAGAAAAAATCTTCTTATATCATCGTAGGTTACGTCATCCATTGTTTAGAATTATTAAATCTTTGTTTTCTGCTTTGTTTACAAAGCTAGATTTTGAGAGTCTTCATTGTGAGGTGTGTGAACTTGCTAAACACAAGCGTATACCTTTTCCTATTAGCAATAAAAGAAGCAGTCTTCTCTTTTATCTTATTCATACTGATATCTGGGGTCCCTCAACTGTTTCAAATGTGTCAGGGGCACGGTGGTTTGTGACTTTTATTGATGACTGCACCTTGTTTCCTGGGTTTTCTTGCTTAAACCCAAGTCTGAAGTTAGTTTTATACTTCCACGGTTCGTCTCTATGGTAAAAAAACCAGTTTGGAGTAAATATCAAGAGACTTAGATCAGAAAATGCCAAAGACTACTTCAACCAAACTCTTACTCTCTATTGTCAAAAAGAAAAGATACTTCATGAGTCTTCCTGTGCCAAAACACCCCCACAAAATGGTGTGGCCGAAAGAAAAAATGGACGTCTTTTAGACCAAACACGAGCATTGTCATTTCAGAAAAATGTACCAAAATATTTTTTTTTTTTGGGGGGGGGATGCAGTTCTAACAGCCACTCATCTCATTAACAAACCACCTTCTAGAGTCCTAGGAACTCTTTATTTTACCCAAATATATCCACTACAAACAATCTTATACCTTACATTTTTGGGTGTGTGTCCTTTGTTCATATTCATAGCCAAGACCGTGGGAAATTGGATCTTAGAGCACTGAAGTGCATCTTTGTAGGGTATTCATCAACTCAAAACGAGTATAAGTGCTATCATCCTCCTTCCAAGAAATTTCATGTGTCCTGAGATGTATCCTTCAATGAACAAGAAGCCTATTTTGTCCAACCTTATCTTCAGGGGGAGAATCTCAAGGAAGATAAGGAGTTCATTCTTGGACCGTCTGAATATGATCCCTTACTTTTATCTAAACCCAGTCACATGCCTTCAGTTCAACCAAAACCAAATCCTGAATCTGAACCCGAACCCATTCTTGAACCTAAATTTGCTTCTGGAGATGTGCGATTTGGCAAAAATCTGGTGTACTCAAGGCAAAAAAGGTCAATTTGGAATTTGTGCATGTACAAGAATCTGATCCAAATTCCTCAAATGAGGTAACAATTTCTGATTTTCCTACTTTGCAAACTGGAACTGAGGACCATCCTATTGCCATTAGGAAAGGAACCAGAGCATGCACCAAAAGGCCGTTATACCCACTCTCATACTACATGTCTTTTCAAAACTTCTCACCAACATTTAAAGCCTTTCGTGTAAACCGCAATACCACAACCATTCCTACAACCTCATCTGAGGCATTGTCTAATGAAAAATGGAAACAAGCCATGGATATGAAATGGAGGCACCAAGAAAGTATAAAACTTGGAGTTTGGTGAAATTGCCAGCTGGAAAAAGGCCAGTGGGCTGCAAATGGGTGTATACGGTGAAATATAGGGCTGATGGGTCGATTGAAAGGTATAAGGCAAAATTGGTGGCCGAAGGATACACTCAGATTTATGGGATTGACTATCTAGAGACATTTGCTCCTGTGGTTAAGATGAATACAGTTAGAGTAATTTTATCTGTAGCTGCAAACCATGGTTGGGAATTACAACAATTTGGTGTAAAGAATGCATTTCTGCATGGGGATCTTGCGGAGGAGATTTACATGGAAGTCCCACCAGGCTATGAAACAAAGGTGGCTATCAATATTGTATGTAAGCTGAACAAAGCCTTGTATGGATTGAAACAATCTCCTCGGGCTTGGTTTGACAGATTTGCAAGGGTCATGTTATCTATAGGATATAAGCAAAGTCAAGGAGATCACATATTGTTCATTAAGCATTCAGCCACAGGGAAAGTAACAATAGTACTACTCTTTGTGGATGACATCACACTAACAGGAGATGATGAGAGAGTAGTGAAGCTAAGGAGTTTGAGATTAAGACTTTGGGAAGGTTAAAATATTTTCTGGGAATTGAGGTAGCACACTCCAGAAAAGGAATTTTTATATCTCATCAGAAATATGTTACTGATTTACTCAAAGAGACAGGTAAAGCTGCATGCAAACCCGTAAATACACCCATGGAGCTGAACCTTAAGCTGGGAAAAGCAGATAAAGATGTTCCAGTCAATAGGGAAATGTATCAACGGCTTGTAGGACGACTCATCTATTTGGCAGATACCAGACCTGATATAGCCTATGTCACAAGCATGGTAAGTCAGTTTATGCATAGTCCTAAAGAAGTCCACTTGCAAGTAACACATAGAATCTTGCAATACCTTAAGGGAACGCTAGGAAGAGAGATTTTGTTTAAAAGAAATGGAGTTATGACACTTGAAGCATATACTGATGCTTACTATTTAGGATTGGTAGTTTATAAGAGCTCTACATCAGGGTACTGTACCTTTCTTGGAGGGAATCTTGTCACATGGAGAAGCAAGAAACAAGGGATACTAGCACAATCTAGTGCAGAGGCAGAATTTCGTGCTATGGGACAAGGTATATGTGAATTGCTTTGGCTGAAAATCATTCTAGAAGACTTAAAGATTAAGTGGGATGGTCCTATGAGACTTTATTGTGATAATAAATTAGCAATAAGCATAGCCCACAACCCAGTTCAGCATGATAGGACGAAGCACATCAAGGTGGATAGACATTTTATCAAGGAGAAGTTAGATAGTGGCTTGATATGCACTCCGTATATGTCAACACAGGGGCAACTTGCTGATATTCTCCCTAAAGGATTGAGTAGTTCAATATTTGAGAATATTGTATCCAAGCTGGGAATGGAAAATTCCTATTCACTAGCTTGAGGGGGAGTGTGAGAATTTGTAATAATAGATACTGTTGTAGATAAATATTGACCATAGAATATGCATTGTTAGGATCCCAAAAGTTAAGGGATTTTCAGATAAAGTCAGCTTCCTAGTTTAGTGGGATTAGGAGATTAGTTTCCTAATTAGTGTTGTACTCTTTGTATATCTTATTAAGTGTCAATAAAGAATAACTAAGAAACCCTACCCTAAATTATGATATGATCATTTATGGTTTCTTGTAGAAAAAGTTTCAATTTAAATTTGTCTAATTAGCTATAACAACATTAAGATTAATTTGGATGGTTAGGCTTTCATACATGATTCAGGATAACACCTAGATTTTGGATTGTTAGGGTGATTGAGCAAGCCAAAAGAGAAACCCGTGACTATTAGATTCTAGTCTTTGTTAAGAAATTTTGTTAGAAATATATTTTTAATTGGTTTTTGCAAAATGTTCACTTTTATATGGAATTTCTTCCTTTGAAAAGTGCTACTAATTTCAAGTTCTCTTTGTCCTCTTATAGGCCCGAAAGATTTAGTGACCTCCTACAGAGGCTATTGGTTGTCAAAGCTAATAGATTGGCATCCTCGAATATGAAGTGTGAAAACCAACTCCTTGAAAGATTGTTTACCAACATCGAAAGAGTGTGTGGTTTTCAATACCAATTAAACAAGCGCCAGCTAGTCCAAATGCTTATTGATGTTGAACCTTGCAATCCTATGTATTGCTGCACGTCTGGTTATGGACAATTTGGTTGTTGGGTTCCCTTTGATATTTATATGGAGAATGCCATGGATGGAAGGCAATTCCCTGTTAGATCGGGATTTGCCATTCTTGCCGGTAAATCTTCTTAATTTGCTTGATTAGATTTTTAACACATACTAACACATATTGAGGTTTATTTTTTGTGCTTTAACAACCTGAATACATGTATAAATGTTCTTAGTGTTTATCGATTACCTAATTTGCACCTCTAATTGCAGAGACAATCAAGACCCTCCAAGTGTTAAACCGGGCAAGCTGGAAAGAAACCTTCCTAACACTTTGGCTTGCAGCCCTTCGGCTTGTCCAACGAGTTCAGAGCAATTCATTTGATTGTTTTTCTCATAAAAAGCATACATGCTCATTGATAAGGAATTCTGTCTTATACATTCATGAATTTGCAGGAACGTGACCCTTTGGAAGGCCCTATTCCCCATCTCGAGTCTCGTCTTAGTATTCTTCTAACTATTGTCCCCCTGGCTATTGCAAGTGTGTTGGAAGATGATGCCAAACCTCGCTCCTCATCTTCTCAAGGAGGCAGATGTAAGCATGGGGAGAATGTATGCAAACACCAGGTAGATAGGAAGGGTCAAGCATCCAAGAAACTTGGGCTTGTATCCTCGCTGCAGGTCCTTGGACAATTCCATGGACTCTTATGCCCTCCTGTAACAGTAATTGATGCAGCTAATGTCGCAGTTGCTAAGGCAGCAATTTTTGTTGCTAAGGCAAACAATGGGAAGGATGGCCTTGGCAATGGTAGCTATAGTGATATCTCTATCAACGCTGGTAACTTGAAAGTTGCTGTTCAGTTTTTGCCTTGCGACTCACTGTCACTTACAATGACCACTACATGTACTCTGTTCATAATTAGTTCATAACTTTCTGTTGCCTTTCATGATTTTGGATTATCTGTGGATTTCAGGTGGTGACATGAGGCACCTTATTGTAGAAGCTTGTATTGCTAGAAATTTAATCGATACGTCATCATATTTTTGGCCCGGTTATGTTTCTGATTCAGTTATCTCCCAGTTGGATTCTGCACCAGTTAGGAAATCTCCATGGTTAACATTTATGGAAGGAGCGCCGTTAAATAATTCTCTTGTTAATTCACTTCTTGTGACACCGGCCCCAGGGTAAAGTAAAAGTTTCAACTTCTAACCTTAAAATTTTTTTACTCTATAAAACTGATCTTACTCCTTCACAAAGTTTGGAAGGGATAGAGAAGTTAAATCATCTTGCGCTGAATGGGTCACCGGAGGAGAAATCAGCCGCTGCAAAAATTTTATGTGGTTCTTCTCTAAGCTGTGGATGGAACATTCAGGTAGCACATGTAGTTAATTGCAAAGTTTTTGCAGTTGGTAGCTTTGAAAGCTATCGAGTTGTATATTAACTGTATACCATTTTAGAAAAGTCAATTTCTTGATATCTCAAAGTTAGTGGGATTTTAAGGGACTGTTTTCTTTTCTTAGGAGAGTGTGGAATCCTAGGAGATTGATTCCTATTTTTAGAGATTTTTTTCTTATTTTTTCCTCCTACTCTTAAGTTGTATATAATTGTGTAATCCTAAATCATCGAGTAAGAATACAATTCTTTTTCCCTTCTATTTTGTGTCAAAAGCCTCCAACATATGAGGTAGCTAATCATTATTAATGCTAATCATTATTCATCTTTCGATTCTATTTGACATAGGAAAATGATCATTATTTTCTTGATATTTCCTCATAAACAAATATATATTCAGGATTGAGAAACATGGAGTCATTTGTTTCTGTTTAGGAGCATGTAGTGCATCACGTGGTGAAGCTTCTTTCCCCTCCTATACCTTCTACGCATAGTGGAAAAAGGAGTCACCTGATTGATTACATGACTATGCTAAGTGCTATTCTTGTTGGGGCTTCTTCAATTGATACCGTCCATATTCTTTGTCTTCATGGTGTGGTGAGTTTAGTTTCTGATTCTGTTTCTTGTACTTGGAAGTCATGGTAATTATCATGCTAGCAAGTTTAATTGTTTTGCTGTATTCATTTTAATGCTTCGTATGTGCATGTCCTTTACCTAAACATGAGATTGTTGGATAAAATACTAAAGATGGCCCTTATGCTGAGAAGTTGATTCTTGACAGGAATCAGATATTTTAAGTCAGTTCATAACAAGATTGAAAAGTACTTGTAGTTGTGTTCTCTTTATTCTTTGGTGTTTCTTCCCTTTAAATGTGACTCTGCTTTGGAATAACTTTTTGTTAAACCTGGATCATACGTTATTGATGTTATCTAATATCTTGTTACATAGTAACCTATGCAAATTTTCTTTTGACATTATAATAGGCTTGTTCTTTTCGACTGTTGCAGATCCCTGAAGTTGCAGCTGCTCTGATGCCTCTTTGTGAAGAATTTGGGTCGCTTACGCCCACATCAATTAACAGATCAATCATATGTGATGAACCTTCATTTTACATGGTTTTTTCATCTGCTTTTCTCTTTCTTCTTCGTCTATGGAAATTCTACAGACCCGCGCTTGAGCAATGCTTAACAGGAGAAGGAGCAGTTGGTGCTGAGCTTACTTTGGAGTATCTGTTATTGTTGCGTAACAATCGCATGCCATTAGATAGTTTTGTTTCTCATGATGAAATAAACAGGAATTCAGTGCTTGAACATTTAGCAGATAAGCCTGTATATCTTGATTTCTATCCAAATCTACGAGCTTGGTATTGTCAAAACAAGTCTTGCGTTGCTTCACCACTTTCTGGTCTTAGTACTGGGAGTCCTGTTCATCAGGTTGCGAATAAAATTTTGAACATGATCTACTGGAAAATGTCAAAAGGTGCTGCTTCCTCAGGCAGTTCTTCATCAGTGTCGAACAGTAGTGTATGTGGGTCTTCTCCAAATGCTGCAGAAGATTCTAGCCATAGGCCAATGCTCCCTGCATGGGAGATATTAGAAGCTATCCCTCTTGTTCTTGAGGCAATATTAACAGCTTGTGCTCATGGAAGGCTTTCATCTCGGGACTTGACAACAGGTTGACAATACTCATTTAGCTTCCCTTTTCAGGCTTCGTTTCCTTTGTCATTACATCTTAATAATTTTCAAAGTATCAACATTTGTCTCTGATATTTCTATAAAGTAGGTAGCCAAATCACAATTAATGAGACTCCACTCTTAATGTTTTTAGTTAATCTTAGAAACATTTCAATGTTTGCAGGCCTAAGGGACCTCATTGATTTTCTGCCAGCATCAATAGGGACTATTATCAGCTACTTCTCGGCCGAAATTACTAGGGGTATGTGGAAACCTGTTCAGATGAATGGAACAGATTGGCCTAGTCCATCGCCCATACTTTCGACCATAGAAGCAGAAATGAAAGAAATACTTGTTGCTGCTGGTGTTGACTTTCCAAGCTGTTCTTCTGGTATGTTTCATTTCTTGTTTGCTCCTTGATGATGTTGAAAATTTTCCATTTTCTAGTTCATTTTAACTATGATTTTTTATAATGATTCAAATGCTCTCCCTTGGTCAATCTACAAAATTTTCTGTTGTGGTATCCTCTGAAGATAAGTTGAAATCATTAGCTGTTTGTTGTACATTTTATCATTGTTACTTGCATTGATAGTTGATCTTTACCCAATCCACTGTACCCATTGCAGGACTATCACCACTCATGCTTCCATTGCCAATGGCAGCTTTGGTCAGTTTAACCATAACTTTCAAACTTAGCAGAAGTCTTGAATATATCCATGCCGTTGTTGGGCCAGCCCTTGAGAATTGTGCATCTGGTTGCTCTTGGCCAAGCATACACATAGTTAGTTCTTTGTGGGCCCAAAAAGTGCGTCGCTGGCATCACTTTATAGTTGTATCATGTGCTCGCTCTATATTCAGAAGAAATAAAGTAGCTATTTCCCAACTATTGAGGAGTTGCTTCTCGTCCTTCCTTGGATCAGTTAATGTCTCAAGCTCATTGTTGACCAATCATAGCAGTGTTAGTGGTCTTTTGGGCAATATAATTGCAACACCTGGTGTTCATCCATCCATTGCACCAGGGTTTCTTTACCTTCGCTCTTGTCGTACAATACATGATGTTCAGCATTTGAATAATGTGATTATAGGGCTTGTAGCAGAGTATGCAAGGGAAGCAGGTATGAGATGGGCAATCACTGGCTCTGCTCGCTTGAAGTCGAGCCAAGCATCCCTCTCCTTTGCAGCTGCCAAGGCAAGGGAGGTGGCTGTACTTGGTGCAAGCCTGATATGTGTGGCAGGTGGTATCAATCTGGTTCAGGAACTTTACAGGGAGACCGTCCCTACCTGGCTACTCTCATCCAGGGAGGAAAAGCTTGATAAGGTAAGTGCTGTCTCTCGTGTGGTCGAGGGATATTCAGTGGCATACATGTTGGTTTTGTCGGGTTCGTTCATTTGGGGCATTGAGTCAACATCGCCACCATGGGCATTATCTAGAAGAGCCTGTATTGTTGGGGCTCACATGGACTTCTTGGCGAGAGTGATGGAGGGAAAGATATCACTTGGCTGCCATCCATCCACTTGGAAAGCTTATGTCTCTTGCTTGGTGGGTTTAGTGGTGAGTTTTGCTCCAGCTTGGATTCAAGAAGTGAAACTGGACACATTAAAGAGCTTGGCCAATGGATTAAGAGGATGGCATGAATGTGAGCTGGCTCTCTCTCTCCTTGAAAGAGGTGGGATTGAAGCTTTAGGTTCTGTAGCTGAGCTGGTAAATCTAATTCATTGAGAGTAAATGTGGTGCTGGATGGAAGATCTACAAGGTTCATCATTAGTTATATGTAGCAAATCCGAATCTTGTTTTGAGTGTATTTGGAGAAGTTGGGAAATTCATCATCACATTAGTGGGAAGCAATCTGTTGAATTTCATGTGTCTTGGGCCTATGAAAACCAGATTTGGTGTTAAGGTTCCACTGGATAATATTAGTAGTTTCATAATAATATAAATATTAATACTCCAAAGTTACTAAATTCAACAAATGATCCTCATTCGAGATTTACTTCAGCCCACGTATTCAAGCTGCTACATAGACCTAATTTTAGGTACAGAAATACATAGCCTTTATTATTGCAAAACAGCTATTGAAGTTCAATCACTAATTGCTATTGGCATTACAAAGTGTGTCGTCACTAGTGGTAACATCCATTCTCCACCTGGTGTTCTTTACTTTTAATTTTTTTACCTCTCCCACACATCAATAGCAGAAACTAAAGTTCTGAAGCTAACTTTTAATCAGTTTAACAACAAAAGAAAGAACACAAACTAATGATACATTGTTGGCAAAAAAATGATAATGCTTTAACAGAGTTACCTCACTTCTCTCATCTCTCAGCCAGGGTAGATTAATACCCCCCCAAAATCCAAATCTACAAATTGCTACACAGCCTAAGATAATGGTACAAATCATTATGACGCAACCTAATGATACACACAATTCACCAGAAGTCAGTCAATTTAAGATGGTCAAACAATTCTTTAACTCACCTACAGATATACAAGAAACTATGCTCCTTAGTTAGACCATACATGCACCAGACCATGCCTATTACCAGTGTAGATTTCATTGCGGTCTTCATCATAGAAGAGGGCAGTTATATCTTCCAAAGCCTCTGCAACTGTACTTCTTATGGTTGAATGGGTCTGCTTTGAGCTGCTAGAACTGCTGCTGCACTTATCACCATTGCGATTGCCATTACTAGAATTTATCTTAGCCAAGCATTTGCCGGTCAAGATATTGCTCACGTTAATGGATCCAGCTGCATCAAAAGCAAAAAATGAGTACTCCCCATAAAGATCATGAAAGTTTTCAACATAAAGAGCACACTCCTGTTCACTACTTTTTTAAAGACCACACAGAGGGCCCCAAAAAGTGTTGGTACAGCATCATAGTCACAAAACTGATTTGGCTTCCTTTCTTGTTCATATCATCCAAAGGGATTTCGCAACCAGTAAGACTTATATCATCTTTTGGCATCAGAAGAGAAAAGTAGGCAATAATAATATTATCAATAAGAAGCTAGACATCTAGTTAACATGTCCTAATCAAATTCAAATATAAGGAGATCTTCCCCAGTCCTGCACCCCCAACTCAGCCAAGTTATAATTCAGTATGAACAATTGCCTCATATCCCAGGCGGTTTATATTACATGGAGAATGTCTGAGTTCATTGATTACGTTAAAAGATTGTAGGAGAATCATAGATAGCAACAAAGGATTATTTGGATTTGGATTGCATATAACACTGTCTACGACTCCTAAGGATCTCTTATAGCAGTTTGTTCATAAATGGTTATCATCCTTAGTTTTATGTTTTTTTTTTTGGAGCTTTATACTTTTCAAATGGGGTATAAACCAAGAATTATTAAGAAAATGAAAAAGATTTTGCAGCCCACAAATCTTTAAGGTATGTCTGGTAACACAAGATGCGCTCCTCAAACACATTTATCACTGCTTTTGGTTCAAATGAAAATATACCAATCATTGCATCTACTAAGGAAACTGGGTAATGAGGAAAATAAAAATAAAAATAATGTGTTAGGGCTTGCTATAATCAAGTTTTAGTACTCCAAAAGATAGCACTAAATAAGCCAGTACTTTAAAAACCATTTTAGCACTCTAAAAACTAGCCAATCAAAGAAAGTAGACTATTACCATTTCCTTCCATCCATTGGTCATCAGATTCAGCCTTGCAATAAGAGATTATAAGATCCTGATCACTCGTAATGTATATGTTATTGGTGTTACAGTCGGGATGCCATAGCAGGTGATCCTCAAATGATGTCACAAGCTCCCCACGGAAATTCCAAACAGCAACAGTTCTATTTCTGAAAGTTAAGAACAACTGGTTTTCATAAAGAAATATAAACGCTGAGGGAGTCATAAATTCAGTTTTGCTAACTTCCATCAGCTCAGCATTTCGAACCTGCAGGCAAAAGGTTGCGGTTATATCTCTGAAAACAATAAATTGGTGCAGGAAAGAAACTGAAAGAGATAGAAATAGCATACATCAAGAATCTGAAGGTTCTCATTTTCCTGCTTGACAAGAAGCTTTTCATTGAATTGTTCAATGAAGTCAACCTTTTTATTACGATGAAGGAGATGGTTGAATGCTTTGAGAACCGTGCCATCTTCTATGGACAAAATTTTAAGAGGAACATGGCCACTTGCTCTATTGAAGATCAATAACATGATGCCTGGACTGTAGGTAGAATTAAAAATAAAAATTGAATAAGGGCATTAATTCAACAGAAAAAAATAAAAAAGAGAGGATGTAAGATACATTCCGGACTCAAACAAATTCTCAGGTAGTTGCCCCTTGTCACACAAATTACCACATTACAGACGGATTCGCATGCAACCATTTCACTGGCATCAGGACCAACAGCAACCATTACCACTAACAACGACGATTGGCAAGTGCACAAAGTCATATACACTCTGTGTATATGCATGTGAGTACACGCACCCATGTGTCTCTACGTGTGGGTGGGTGTGTGTGAGAGAGAGAGAGAGAGATACCTAATCTTGATTTCTTGAACATGTTTGTCTGAAATGGAGTAAAGCATTGTATAGTTTTTGAGGTCAAACACCTTGTAAATGCTGATCATAAACACATAAGAAGTTAGAATAAAAAATGATAAATGCATTTGGAAACCAAAGGGCAAATGGATTGTAAAGGCACCTATCTTGTGCAGAGTAAGTAAGAACCTTTCCATTAACATCATCAAACTCTACAAACCCAGGCCACTTCAAGGATTCAGATTCAAATAGGGCAAAACCTGCATCTGGTTTGCCTCTTCGTATGTACCTAACCATTTAAAAATAAGTTAAGCATTCATAACATGTAAGACTGAGAGAAAGGGCATATAAGCAAGAGAAAATGTTAACGCACTCAATTCTAGTTGATCTACATTTCAAGGAGCTGAAACTGTCTGAAGCATAAACTGAAACCGTGATAAGTGAATCATTGTTTTTATTGTAGAACAGGCTTCGAATTACTTCATCAGGACTCACATTCAGAAAACAAATCCTCTGGTTTGTCTCTGCATTTGAAACAGTTAATGTATAAAAGATATATACCAGTTTCAACTCATTAGGAGAAGCACATCAAGTAGAAAGCGAAGTTCGTGAATTGCAAATCCGTAGATCTGACAAACAACTTTGGTTATTACCTCTGCTGAAAGCTGCGCAAACACCAGAATGTGCAAGAGCAAAGACAATGTCACGTGCAGCCACAATCTCAATAACTTTTGTTCTCTTCATCAGAAAAGGTAATACTACTGAACAGTGGCCCTTGGGATCATGGGTATCATATTCTTCCTAAACGAAAAACAAGAAGACCATCAAAGGGATTTCCTTAACTTAATGAAACAGTGAGAAACGCCTGAGCTGCTATGTAGCAAGCCATCAAACGGTGGAAATTTCGCACAAGCAAATGCAAACAATTGTAGGTCTGGTGTTGAAGGTATGCTAAAAAATGACGAACCTATGGCTCATCTGTACTGTGAAAGTAAGTAATTGTGCTAAAAAAAAAGGAGGGATTTTAAGGACACTCTAGCACCCACACACAGGCAGAAGAGAAACGTTAGGGTCTTAATCGATAGGCAGCTGGACATGAGACAGCCAAAATTCGAGCAAAGTGTGAAGACGCCGACTTTCATCTGAACTATATAATGTTTTCCCTAAAGTTAGAATGCCATTTCACTGCTGTCATCGAAAAAATGTCGAGAAAGGAAAGATTAAAGGTTAAATTGTCCATATCATCTACAAACATCTGGGACTGGTTTTGTCACATCCGAGATACACAAGTTGTGCAGGAAAGGGTTTAATCAGGAGACTGGAAGAGAAATTAAAAAATTGTCTTTGCAAAAAGCTCATTCCAAATCAACACGTCGTTTTCCCTATTTTTGTAGAGGAACTTGGATTGTTCAACAATAAGAGGGTGAATATTAAGAAATAATGAAACAGAAAAAGAAATACCATCAAACGCATGTTGCGAAACCTCTCCTGGGCATTGCTCATACTGAAAGCACGATCCCTCTTGGAACAAATCTCGCGTCTCTGAAGCTTCTTAACGGTGTTTACAAATCCATCTACACGAGGCCTTTTCTTGGCCAAGATCCTCCTTCCCGAGCAAGGCCTAGGGCTCGCTGATATCCTCCTTCCTTCGAGTATCATCTTACCAAAAGTTCAGAAACAAAAAATGAAAAATCAAACTTAGCCGCCAACTAACGAGCCCGTTGATTTCTCTCTTTCTCTCTCTCTCTCTCAGGTTGATTGTGTGCTCAGGATCATTGAGAGCATATGAAATAGGAAATTGCTGGGATGTAAACCCTAACCCTAGTCCAAAGTGAGAAAAGAGGAACAGAGAAGAGATGGGAGATTAGAAGATTAAAAGGGGAAACAGAAGCAGCAAACAGTGGAGAGGGTCTCTCGTATTATTGGGTTTGGGGTTCGCTTTCCCTAATACTCTTCCATCCCAACCCGAGTCTCATATGAATATTTTCTTGGTGTCCGACCCTTGATTAGCTGTTAACTAACAATTAATTTTTTGTTTTAAAGTATTTTTTTGTTTAAAATTAATCTTATAATGATATAACAGTATTTTTATGCGAATAAAAATTATTTTTCATAAATAATTAAATGCGAGGGGAGCTAAAATTTCTCATCCATCTACAAATTTAAAACCTTACAATTAAAAATGTACAAAAAGCAAACAAAACAAAAGAAGAGCTCAGAGGTTTCCATGAACTTTCATTGCATTGGTAGAATTTGAACGATCCATGAGGTGTGAGCAGAGGGTTTAAAAGCCACGAACATGCCATCTTCTTCAATCTTCAGTGCTTCTCTTGACATGAATTGTGATTACATATATCTAAAGAAGTTACACCTGCTGATAGACATAGATATTATATTTACACATATAAACATACATACGTCACAACCAACCATTTAACAGTGTTTTCTGATGAACTGTGAATCCAGAACAGACCCTTAATCCTCTGCTTCGTTTGGATAGTGGAAATATTCTATACTCACGGTTTCCCTTTGCAGGGCTTGAGAATCTGAAATGAGCACAGTAAACTTGCATCAACACACATCACTGCGCCTGCATTATCAAACTCTCCGCAGTAATTTGGAGCAGAGAAAATTGTAACCAGCTGTCTGTCTGCGAAGAATTCATATCCATCCTCAACTACCTGCCAATCATTTTCTGCAAATTATGAGCAACAAGTGAAGCAATCGTTTCCATCCCCTCTAAAGAAACGCCCACTCACTCTACTAAACTAAACAAGCAATGTAATGAGGCCTTAATTGTTACGAAAACATACTTCACTAATGAAGAGAACAACTAAATTAAAATGAAACCTGGTGAGCTCGGCAAATGAGATCGAGATCGTGTTTCTTGAGAAAGTCGGAGACTTTGTCGGCTCCAAACGTGTAGGAGACACCTCTATCATTGTCACCCCAACCTTGGACGTCGGCATCAGGGTCAGACCAAAGGAGGTCACACAAAAGGCCTTGGTCTGGAACGTCTAAAGGCCTTTCAATAGCTTTGATCTGATCCAGATTTTCCATTTCGGGAGAGAGACCACCATGCATGCATAGGATTTTGTCATCCACAACTGCGGCCACTGGTAAACAATTGAAGCATTCAACAAAAGTTTTCCACAGGCGTACACTGAAGCGACGTTTACATTCATCATAGAATCCATATATTCTGTTAATGGAAGCGCATTCATGGTTCCCTCTAAGCATGAAAAACTTGTCTGGGAACTTTATCTTGTAAGCCAGGAGAAGGCATATAGTTTCTATACTTTGTTTTCCTCTATCCACATAATCTCCAAGGAACAGGTAGTTGGCATCTGGTGGGAACCCTCCATACTCGAACAGTCTTAATAAATCTGCATATTGACCGTGTATATCACCTGTTGATTCACCATAACAAATCCTCAAAATTCTCCAACAACGAATATTACACACTGAACAATATGATATTCAATAGAGCTAATTTAAACCCCAAATCAAAGCGATTCGTTGGAACTTGCGATTCCTATTCACATCATCGAAATCTGAATAACTAGACCCATAAATCTGAGTGTTTTTAGGTATGCGTTATGTGCAGAAAGAAAAAAAAAAAAAAACAAGGAAGAGATTGGACAGCATACCACAGATGTTGATGGGAGCTTCTAACTGAAGAAGAATAGGCTGAGAGAGGAAGAGTTGTTTGGCGGTGGCGCAAAGCTGACGGATTTCATTTTCAGATAGCTGAATACGTTTCCCTCTGTTGTTCCTTCCTTCCAATAGCCTCCGTATCATCCCTTCCAATCCTTCCATTCCTCACCCAATTCAATTTCTTTATGATAATAGATTTATTGAGCTTCTGCTACTCATTTAGTTTTCACCATCATAAAAATAAAAGAAAGGAAGAACACAGAAATGAGTTAGATTACTGTAAAACCTAATTCGTTCTCCAAGCTTTGGAGGAGAAACAAAAAATGAGATAAAAGTACATGTAATTCGAAAAGAAAGCGCACAAAGTAAGGAGATTTGTATTATACATATGTTAAATCTAGGGTCGCGAATTGCTATGATGAGGTTTTCTAGCAAAACAAACCTCCCAAATACACGGCTGCTCCACCAATTTTATAGCTTTTTTCCCATTTTATAGTTTTTTATTCTATTATTGTACTTTTACACTATAAACTGATTTTTCTTTCAATTTTCTCGTTCCATTGATATTGTTATATTCATCTACACCTACTACTTATCAAATACCGTCTCAAGAAAAGCATATACAGTGAGTCAATGGTGTTGTACAAAGCAAGCAGAAAAAGTTGATCTCAAATTTGTTTTATGCTTTTCATAAAGCAACCATTTTGCATCATCACTTCAGTTCTATTTGCTCCATTTATTGTTTACAGTATATGAGAAATGTCAAAGTTTTGAATCAGTGTAAGAGAAACCAGTACTGAACTGAAAGACATGTTAGGGACGTAGGCTATCCAAAACGCACAGAATAATAGAAGCATAACCATTCACCTGAAAAGTTTCTGTAGAGAAATGACTCGCCCCCCTTGTTCTGCTCTGGCACCAAAAATGAAATCCCCCCCTTTCAAAATATCAACATTCAGAAAATTCGTAAACAAAACTGTTAACTCGTAAAATTCCAGCTAAGACAACAAAGAGCCAGAAAAGGTACACAATTCAACCTAGGGAACGGTAAGGGATGTTGCAGGCAAAGCCTATTTGACGCAACATTTATTTGGGAACAAGAGACTGTGAATGGTACTACTCTACGTACTAGAGACTAGACAATGCTTAACTTCTTGACAGTTGAATGAACTGAGCATTTACACAACTGTTCAGATCCTAAAAGATTCCCCCTAACTCATGAGACATCGTTCGTGAGAGAACACACAAGTTTCTCGACAAGAACGCCAACAACGCTTTATATTGTAAGAAGATGTTTATGTCTAAACTCTTATCTATCTTCAATTTGTATGGTTTTGTTCTTTAATATTGCCAATAATGGCAGCTTGTTGAATATTGCAGGCATGCTTCTTTCGTCAGTTCTTTTGGTCTGTTCGAAAGACCGATTGCTTGGCCATGCGAAATGGATTCATCTCTGTGAGTTTAGCAACTGTAGTAGTAATGCTAAACATGAAAACTCACAAGTACAATAAATGGTTTATTTAGTGCAGGTTCATTTAACACCTGGAAGTAAATTTAACTTCCAGGGATATACATCAAAAGATCGTTAGAAGATGACTTTAAAGTAGTTGCTGGAATCAGGTAAACTTTTATTCTATTTTTTGAATAATTAATAATTATACTCTCTATATTGCTCTTTCTTCTTCTGGTTTTTCTAGTTTGACAAGGTTGAAACTCAAAATCTCCATCCTCCTGGCAGTCCACTATTTTTTTTTTTGTATTTTTGGCTGATAAGTTTGTACTCAAAATTTCCATCCTCCTGGCAGTCCACTGTTATGGGTTTCTGTGGTGATCTTTCTACTTTTTAATGTTCATAGTTGGTCTTCTTTTCACTTTGTTTTGTTGTATTTTAGTTGTATTGAGTTAGAGCCCTTAGTTTATGCTTTTTGGACTTTCAGGCTGGCATGTCTATGGTAGAACCAGGACAGATCAAAAATGAATTTACATATAATAAATATATATATATATACGTATATGCTGTTAGTTACGGGGAGGGCTAACCGAATCTGTTATTCCTAACAGATTTGGTGTATAAATAGGGAATAGACACAGAGGAGAGGGGGGATTGAGTATATTGTGAGTGATTTGAGCCTTAGGCTGGAGGGTGGACCTCGAAATCCAGGTTACCATTTGTA
>JAOQMR010000004.1:27858949-27870045 GCA_027563865.1 Erythroxylum pelleterianum
ATGGATAAATGCATATGCAATAAACATGTTCCTCTATGATCAGAGGCCAGCAGCATGCTCAGTCAGTGAATGCAATGGAATCTATCAGTCTGACCCAATATTACCATAATACCCCTTTTCTACCAGTAGCGGGATGTTACAATGCTACTGCTTTGATATCTACTGAAGCAGATCGGTGCCGGAGGTTTGAGAATGGCCTCAATATGGAGATCCGTACTAGGTTAGCCCGATCAGATATGGGCACTTTTATTGAGCTGAGGGTTGCGGCAGTGCGAGTTGAGCAACTAATGAGGCAGAGACAGGCTAAGACTGGACAGGGATCCAGAGGGAAGTGACCAAGTGACAGTCAGGGCAGTTCTGGCAGAAGTTTTAGCAAGCACCAGAGAAGAACCTTCAGGTCACAGGGAGGATTCAGGCAGTCTGGATTTGGGCAGAGAGGGAGGTTTGTACAGACTGGTAGTGGCAGTGGTAGAGGTACAGGACAGACTCAGCCTCCAGTTTGTGAGCACTGCCAGAAGAGACACAGTGGTGATTGTTTGTGGTTGACTGGAGCCTGCCTTAAATGCGGCTCCATGGACCATCAGATCAGGGATTGCCCTGCTACTGTGGGAGCTTAGTCTGTTGTCAGTGGATGATCAGGGAGTAACACCACAGTGCAGCAGAGTCGAGGTGGTGGATCCGGGCAGAGGGGTCGAGGCAGAGCTGAGGGTTCTTTTGTGAGGAATGAGGGACGGGGTAGCTGACCGTAGTCCCAGGCTAGGGTCTATGCCATGACTAGGCAGGAGGCCCAAGATTCCCCTGATGTGGTAGCAGGTGTGCTTCTTATTTCTGGTTTTGAAGTATTTGCATTGCTATATCCAGGATCCACACACTCTTTTATCTCACCGCATTTGGCATGTAGATTGCACTGTGATAGGGAGTTATTATATATGGGCTAGAGGTGAGTATACCTCTAGATAGTACTACTACTTTAGGAGAGGTCTGCAAGTGGTGTTCAATCCAGATTGATCAAGCAGCGTTAAAGGTAGACCTGATAGTATTACAGTTGAGAGAGATTGATGTGATTTTGGGCATGGACTGGCTCACTGCCCATAGGGCCATCATGAACTGCTACACCAAGGAGGTCGTATTAAAATCTCCTGGTCAACCTAGAGCAGTGTTCAGAGGAGTTAGTCAGGCAGTGCCAACCCGGATGATCTCATTTCTGAGTGCACTGAGATTGGTGCAGGGTAGATGTGAGGCTTATCTGGCCCACGTCATTGACACTAGAGTTGAGTAAAGGGTCCAGGACATTCCCGTGGATAGAAAATTTTCAGATGTGTTTCCTGATGAGTTACCAGGTTTACCGTCGGATCGGGAAATAGAGTTTACCATTGATCTAGTTCCACGTTCTGCTCCTATATCTATTCCTCCATATAGAATGGCACCTGTGGAACTGAAGGAGTTAAAGACTCAGCTGCAGGAGTTACTGGAGAAGGGTTTCATTAGGCCCAGTGTCTCACCTTGGGGAGCTCCAATGTTATCTGTGAAGAAGAAGGATGGGACTTTGAGGCTATGTATCGATTATAGGCAGCTGAATAGGGTGACAGTGAAGAATAAGTATCCACTGCCTAGGATCGATGATTTATTTGATCAGTTGCATGGAGCTCAGGTGTTTACTAAGCTGGATCTGAGGTCAGGGTATTATCAGCTGAAGATAGCAGAGGCTAATGTGCCTAAGAGTGCATTTGGGAGCAGGTATGGGCATTTCGAGTTCCTAGTGATACCGTTTGGGTTGACTAATTTCCCGAAAACTTTCATGGCCTTGAGGAATAAGGTCTTTCAGGCCTACCTTGATTAGTTTGTGATTGTGTTTATTGATGATATTTTGGTCTATTCGAGTAGCAAACAGGAGCATGCTGAGCATTTGGGGATTGTTTTGCAGCTTATGAGGGAGAAGCAACTATATGCCAAATTCCAAAAAGTGTGAATTTTGGCTAGATGAGGTAGTGTTTCTAGGCCATATAGTGACCGGAAAGGGTATACAGGTCAATTAGAAGAAGATTAAGGTAATGATGAAGTGGGAAGCCCCAAGGAATGTGTCAGAGATTCGGAGTTTCCTAGAATTGGATGGTTATTACCAGAGGTATGTCGAGGGGTTTTCACTGATCTTAGCCCCTCTGACAAAACTTCTGAGGAAGAATGTAGCATTCAGATGGACTGAGGAGTGCCAGAAGAGCTTTGACGAGCTGAAACATCAGTTGACTACTACACCGGTGTTGGCTATTCCGTCAGGGACTGGAGGTTATGAGGTGTATAGTGATGCATCGTATCAGGGATTGGGGCGTGTTCTGATGCAGCATGGCAGAGTGACTGCTTATACCTTGAGACAGTTGAGGTCTCACGAGGTAAACTATCCAGTGTATGATTTAGAGTTAGCTGCAGTTGTTTTTGCCCTGAAAATTTGGAGACATTACTTGTATGGTGAGACTTTCCAGATCTTTACCGATCATAAGAGTTTGAGATATTTGCTGAGTCAGAGGGAGTTGAATTTGAGGCAGGGAAGGCTAATGTGGTGGCAAATGCTTTGAGCAGGAAGTCTCACATCAGTGCAGCTCAGATTCAGGTATTGAGGTTGCCTAATTTGATTCAGTTGAGAGATTTGAATGTGCAGTTGAATCTGGAGTAGTGTGGGGCTTTGATAGCCACTCTGAAACTTAGATCGATGCTGCATGACAGGATCAGGAGGGTTCAGGACAAAGATCCTGCTATGGTGAAGCTGATTGAGAAAGTAAAGGCAGATTCGAATTCTGAATTTGAATTGAGGGATGAGACATTATGGTTGGGACAACGGCTATGTGTGCCTGATGTGGATGATTTGAGGAGAGAGATTCTGGAGGAAGCTCATATGGTCGCCCATGCTATGCATCCTGGTACTACCAAGATGTATAACACTTTCAAACAACATTTCTGGTGGCTTGGCATAAAGAAACAGGTGGCAGAGTATGTATCCAGGTGTATGACGTGCCAGCAGGTTAAAGCTGAGCACCAGGCTCCAGTGGGGAAACTCCATTCGTTGCCTATTCCTAAGTGGAAATGGGAACAAATCACCATGGACTTTATCATGGGATTACCTAAGACTCTGAGGCAATATGATGCTATCTGGGTCATAGTGGACCAGTTAACTAAATCGGCCCATTTCTTGCCAATGAGGGAGAATAATTCACTTCATCAACTGGCCCAGAAGTATGTGACTGAGATAGTGAGACTGCATGGGGTTCCAGTGTCTATAGTATCAGACCGGGATCCCAGATTTACTTCGAGGTTCTGGAAGAGTTTGCAGTCTGCTATGGGTACCAAGTTGAATTTCAGTACAGCATTTCATCGTCAGACAGATGGGCAGAGTGAGAGGACAATTAAGACTGTTGAGGATATGCTTCGAGCTTGTGTATTAGAGTTTAAAGGAGCATGGGATCAATATCTGGCTTTGATTGAATTTGCTTATAACAACCATTATCACAGTAGCATCGGGATGGCACCATATGAGGCCTTATATGGAAGACACTGTCGATCGCCTTTGTGTTGGGATGAGGAGGGTGTCAGAATGGTTAAGGGCCTAGAATTGATTCAGGATATAGTGGATAAGGTAAAGCTGATTCGGAGCCGAATTAAAGTTGCTCAAGATAGACAGAAGAGTTATGTGGATCAACATCGGAGGGAGATGGAATATAATGTAGGAGACAGGGTGTTCCTACGAGTGTCACCGTGGAGAGGAGTGATGAGATTCGGTAAAAAAGACAAGTTAAGCCCTAGGTACATTGGCCCTTACGAGATCATTGAGAGGATAGGACCTTTGCCCTATAAGTTGGCTTTATCGAATGAGATGTCTCAGCTACATAAAGTCTTTCATGTGAGTATGCTCCGGAGATACCGTTCAGATCCTACACATGTTATACAAGCTCAGGAGATTGAGGTTGCCAGCAATTTGAGTTAAGTGGAGGAGCCGATCAAGATTGTGGGATCACAGATTAAGTAGTTGAGGAACAGGGTCATTCCATTGGTAAAAGTCCTATGGAGGAACCACTCAACTGAGGAAGCAACTTGGGAGACAGAGGAGCATATGAGGGGACAGTATCCTCATCTGTTCGACCAAACAGGTAAGAATTTCGAGGATGAAATTTTTTTTAGGAGGGGAGAGTTGCAACATCCCATCACCGATGGGAAGGGTAAACTAGTAAATTGGAACGGGTTAAGAGTGTGTAAATTTGTCTCGGCATGTTCATGCATGATATGGCCTCCATAAACACATAAATTGTTATTTTTGTATATGCACATGATTGTACATACATTCATGACATTTCCTGGCATATGTGTCTATAAATGTGTTTATTGTGAAAAATATGATTTTGTGCTTGAAAATTTAATTGGAGTGGCTTGTTGTGTGTTTTGCATTTTTGGGAAATTTTAGGAATTTTTCTAGAAAATTTCAGGGAAAATTTTCGGACCGGAAAAATCGCCAAGCAGCGGACTGATTGGTTTCCGGTACTAGAAATGACTTTCCAATGGCACTGGAATATTGGGTACATGATTTTAGGATGTAGTACTTTGAGCCATTGGAATTTTGGGAAAAAATTGGAGTAGAAATTGTTTTGTAAGTGGAAAGAATCCTTTGAGTGCTTAGAAATAAGACAAGTGGAAAGTGACACTTGTCACTTGCCTACTTATGTCTTAAACTTGGTTTTTATATTATTAACCTAACCTTGGCTAGCCATACGACACTTGTATGTTTGAAAGAGTGAAAGGTGCTTTAGAGAGATTTTTTTTCCTTCTCATTCGAAACCTCCTCCTACCTTCTTCATCGTTGGTTTTCTCCACTTGTTTTAGCTTAATTGCTACTCTTCCCTTCTACCTTAACTTCTTCCTTTTCATGTATTTAAGCTTAAGCTTTCTACCACCCTTATCATGGTGATTGTCGTGTATGTGAAGTAAAGTAGAGGATTTGGTGTATAGTTGAAGAATTGAAGAATTAAAAGCTTGGTAGGTAAGAAGTATGTTTTGTGTTCTTAATTGGTAATTAAAGGCATTTATTGTGATGACTTGTACATTAATTCCTTGAACTTGTGTTTGCTGTATATGGGTAGGTTATTTTCTTGGTTGATTTATGATTTATTGAGGATTAATGATGTTGAATATGAGATTGGTAAATTGAGTGTTTTGGATTGGTTTTTATGATGTTAGATGAGTGGTAATTAAAGAAAGAAAATTGTGTGCGTGTGCTGCCATTTTATGTCTAAGTGTTCAAGTGAAGGTCTTGATGAAATTTTGGCTGATTTATTTACTAATTGGGGTGTTTATTGGTGTAGAAATGGTATTGAAATGATAGGAGTAGAATTAGGTGGAAAAGCTGGAAAATTGAATGTGTATATGTTTCAATGTCTTGATCATAACTTTTTATATGCTTATGCTATTGAGATGAGGTTTGACTTAAATGAAACTTGAGAAGTTTGACTAGATTTCTTATGAAGAAAGTTCTGTCTAATTGTGGCTTGAAGGGTTTTGAATTTTGCTTTGAAAGTAGGCAAAATATGTAGGGTGACTAGTGCCCTGATTATGATTCTAACATTGAAGACCTGAAACTTTGGGAAATTTTTCTAGGCTAAAGTAGACAGATTTTGTGAAATTGGTCTTCATGAAGGTTGAAGATTTTCTTGCTAGCTTTCTATCGCCACTAAGTATGACATTTTTCAATTTTTAGGTTTAGAGTTATGACCTGTTCACTTTTAGCTGTTAGTGTACATTGTGCTGGAAAATGTTTCTAAGTGTAGGTTTTGTGATCACTGTACTTTGAAGTCAAATTCTGGACTGTTATGATTTCAATTAGCCTAAATGGCCTTATGGAAAGTTGTAGAGGAGTGTCTCAGCTTTGTAATGATGCATAATATGCTATGTTTGGATGTAAGAATTGTAAGTTATGGATTTTAAAGTATGGATCTGGCTTAGGTAATATGTTAGTTAATAATCTTTGACAGGGCAGCCACATTCATGGGAGAATTTGACCTAGTTAGAGGTGAAATTTGCTTCTACGCCCTTCATGAGAATTGTAGAATATTTTTGGATCTTTGCATTGATATAAAGTATGGAATTTTTGGACAATGGGATAGGAAGTTATGAATTGTAGAAGTTGTGTTACTGTTTAGGTTGACATTTGTTAGGCAGTAACTTTGATTGAGATTTTGACCCATTTAGAGGTTGAATTTGCTTTCAAGTTGTTTATGAAAGGTGTAGAATATGTTCTGATATTTCTTTTGATATAAAACTTGTAATTTTTGGCAAAGGGAATGGGAAGATATGATTTTTAGAGAAATGGTGTACTATTTTGGAAATTGAGATTTGGCTAAAACTTTGATTGAATTTTTGACACCCTTAGAAGTGAAATTGATTTTTGTGTCCTTCATGAAACTTGTAGCGCTTTGTTTTCTCTTTCCATAGACACCAAATTTGCAAAAATTGGACTTTCGAATCAGAAGTTATGAATGTTAAAAGAAAAGGGATTTTTTAGGGTTAAAAAAATTTGATTTGGGATTACCTAGATAGAGCTGATGTATTTTCCCTATATATGTAGAAAATTGTACTAAGCTTTTGCAGTGATGTATAGACAGTAAACAATGGCAGTTGTATAAATTTCTGATTTTGATTAAATGAAATGAGAAAAAATTTTAGTTTCAAAAAGTTCATGATTTTATATTGATGTTTATTATTATGATGCCATGTGAAGTACAGTAGTGATCATTTGTAGGTCACCCTTATCGTAGGATATATATCGAAATGACCTACGGGCATCTCGGTGTGTACCCTGCAGTAAGGGGACACTACAAATAACCAATCTATACCCATATTCAAATCAAATTCATGAAGTGACAATCTGATCAGATCTACCACACATTCATTTCTTTTATCATAATAGAACAATTCCTAAACACTTAATTAACCAACACACTACTACCTAGAGGATTAATTATATAAATGTCATATTCTAACTGATCTATTGACATCTTCATATCACACATTTCTCTAGCACAGATATATATGAATGAGTAGATCCAGGATCAATCAGTGCATGCATGTCAAAATCGAGGAGAGAAGCAATACCAACAATGAATTTAGGTGCATCCTAATCCTCGCGAGCTTTCAATGCATAAGCTCTAGTCGAAGTAAAAGGCAAAGTTGGTCGATCCATAGTTTCCGATTGAGTACCCAGATTAAGTTTGTGCTGACCAGATCCTCCTCGTCCTCTTCCATATCCTCTATTCTCAGCAGATGCATGAAAGACCTCCATATTGGCTTGTGACATCTGAGACTATCTTAGAGGGAAGTTGGCTATTAGGTGCTCAGTACTGCCACAATGGAAACATGCACCCATAGCCCTCCAACAAACACCCCAATACTGTATAGAGCAATGAGGGCACTCTGGGAAACCAGAACCTAAGCTCTTAGAGTAACCCCTACTAGAAACAGTCGCTGAGGGAAAGTTTTGTCACCTTCCCTGAGTCTTAGTTCTCTGCATAACTTTTGTTGTAGAGGAAGTACTTTCCCAACTTCGTTTTCCCAAGGACTGACCTCCTCTAACAAAGCTCCTACGTTGATTCCATTCTCTTCTGATCATCTCTTGCCTTTCAATTTTCACATTAGCCTGCACTAAAGCCTCTCCCATTACTGGAGGAGGAGGTGGCACCTCAGCTTCACCTCGATTGACCCCAGAGGGTCCAGCTATCGATTGGTGAGTTTGCTCAGGATGATCGCTCTCAGCAACCTTGTCAACGACTTCGCGTGATCTCTCTATTGTTAATTCTATAGACAAAATATGGGACACCACATTAGGCCAAAACACAACTTTTACACTTTAGTATAATCAAAAACTCAGAAATACATTTTTGTCGAAACAAAAACTCAGGCTCCTTTGGCCATTACGGTTGACTTGTCCCAATCCTTAAGTTCTTCCCTCTAAACCTACACGGGACAAATCCATCGTGCTAAGCATATAGCTTAGTGAGTAAGAACTAAACTAAGTCTAACTATAATATATACTAAATCATGATATACAAAAGCATCTCATCATACTAAAATTCCGAACAGAATAAGATTTACTAATGAAAACTGTTAGTGTCTTTATTTTCTATCTTTTTGTATGTTAATTTTCTTTATTTTTAAGGTTTAAAGTTATACTTAATGGAAATTAATCGTGTTTTATGTCAAGGTGTATTTTGGAGCTAAATAGACAGAACCATGATAATTTTGTGATAAAAAGAGCAAAACTAGATGTTGACCCTAATTAGATGTGGCCTCGTGCAAACAATCACAAACTTATAACAAAACACATAGAGACCTTGAGGCAAAATACACAACAACAGTGTGGAATTGAAATGTGTTTCCTCTTGTGCCAGCTGCCTAGTGTCGCATCCTCCACTATCCTAATTACCACAATGAATTAGCTACACAAAGAGACAACACAAAGGACTTAAAAGAGTATTTTTAAATTGGCAAAATCAAGAAGAAAGTGAGGTGGCGTTAAATGAGGAAGGAGGGCTAGCGGTTTTAAAGGAGAGTGGCATGAACAATTAAAAATTCCCTTAGTTGATAGAAGAAAATCATGCAAGATGGGAGCAAGACAAGGCAAAACACTGGGGGACGCAACATCACCACGCAACAAATAAATTAAAAGCCAATTGTGGACATCACCTAGGAGGAAAACGACAACGTAATAGTGGAGGGCACAAGGTAGGCAGCAGGTATAAGAAGCGTGAAGGGTTTTTAAGTGTGGCATTTTTAATTGTCAAATCAACTACATAAGACAACCCATACAACAGTAAAAAGGTATGCAGCAAATTAAATGAGGGAGGCTTTTAAAATCATGCAATAGCCAGCATTTTTGGGAGGATTAAATCAAGACGTTACACGTGGAGGGCAAGAAATTAACAAGGAAGGAAGGTCACAAAATAGAGAAATAAATCAAGTGAGACCTAGGCAGAAAACGGAGGATGGCAGTGACGTAAATTAGGAGATAATCACGTAAGGGCTGGAGGCACATAGCAAAAGACGAAAATCAGCGCAATAGTAAGGACACAAGGCAGCAGAGAGAGGAGTAGATGTTCAGCGAGGACGCAACAGGCGACATAGAATCAGGTAGATATAACGCACCAAGGGAGATAGCACAGCAGAGAAGAGACCAGTGGCGGCAGCTAGGAGAACAGATAGAAAAGTAGAGCAATGCCAACGACAGTTCTAATGCCAGTGACAGTCAGAATAGATAGGAAAATTATGGTGTTGGGTAACTAAATTTTGTTTCTTGGTTTACAGAATCTTAGTTATTAAACTTTGCATGTTGTGAGATTTTGTTCTTTATTTCAATCGATTTGTTAGTCAAGAATCAATTATTTTTTTGGGTTATTATTTGATTGTTTAAATTGACAACTAGGTGTGCAACTAGTTTGTGTTTTTATTCAATCAATTGCTAGATTAAACAGGTTGACATTCAATTCTTTTAATCAAAAGTAGCGACTAGGATTTTTGTCAACTACGTTAAGGACATGATTTTAGGAAAAATAATTGTCTAGGCTAAATGTACATAGTATGTATGTTGTCAAGTTCGTCGATTTTCTTAATTCGTAAAACTATTAATTAATTAAATCTGAAATCGTATCCAGGTTATTAATTAATAAGTGTTAATTCAAATGCATATTTTGGTTAACTAAACATAAGAGAAAATAGGTAAAGAAATTTACCACGACGAATGCTAAATTAATAAATTGGTTATTTTTAGTATCGATGATCAACGCAAGTTCAATAACGAAGGAGACCGGAAACCAAGATTTTTTTCTATTGATTGTTAAATTCTCATTATTTTTTTAAGTATTTTTCAACTTCAATTCCCAATTAAAATTTGTTTAATTCACAATCCAAACCCCCCGTTTTAAGTGTAAACATTGATTATTTTCATTTCATAAACTTTACATGCACTCTCTGTGGGATCAACCTAGACTCACCACTCTACAGTAGTAGTCTAGTTATTTTAATTTTGATTAGCGTTACGATACGCGGTCAAAAACACTTCACATTCTAAAGTCAGACATTTCAATAACAAAATAGAACATACAAAAATACATAATAGATTTTCAGAATAGGGTGTTAACCCATCAGATAAAAAATAGGGTTTGTTTCTTATCAAAGTTTATTAGAAACCAAAGTACAAAACGAGTTATACTGTAAATCCATGAACAGAAGTGGGTCACAGGATTTATACAGAGGGAGACAGAAGTCTCGACACTAAAGTGTCATAGAAGGAGACCAAAGTCTCGACATTGAAGTGTCACAGAGGGAGACCGAAGTCTCGATGCCAAGGTGTCACAGATAGAGACCGAAGTCTTGACACCAAGGTGTCACAAAGGGAGACCAAATTCTGTGACACCGAAGTGTCACAGAAGTAGTTGCAGACCCTTCTAGGCATGCTTATTTACCCACGACTAGGACTTGATAGTTACAAAATCAAATAAGTTCATTTCATGTGCAAAAATAATTAGTCAATCATATTCACATGCATCAAAAAATTTGGACATTTGTTATCTCGAGTTCAGAACATCATTAACATAAACATAATTCAATTCAGTACTAAACGGAATAAAGTGAAGTGTGAGCGTCCTAAAGATTACTGATGGCTTTGCAAATCATTCAATTTAGCAATCAATAGTAAACAAAACAATCAAAGCAAAACCATGAAAAATTTCTTACTGAATTACTTACAAAATTGATGTCTAAATTACTTACAAAATCGAAGTCCCGGCAATATCTAGAATCGGTCACTCTATGGATTCTTCTAAAACATTTAGTGTAAACATATATCACTATTATGTATGATTAAGAATTCGTTAATGCACATTCTTGTATACTGTGTTGGAGTTATGTAAATATAATGCCCTAGAAAGAAAATGTATTTACATGTGACTTTATTTTCTTCAGTTACAATTTTGTAATGAAAATATTTATTACTAATAAAACAAAAGAGTTTGGTTTTATATGTGTGAGCATTATACATCTAGTCAAAAGGTACCAAGATTCTTTTGTAA
>JAOQMR010000004.1:27872376-27882403 GCA_027563865.1 Erythroxylum pelleterianum
CTCTAGAATTAGTATCTAGAGTTTTCTAAATCTAGAATCTTCTACAAATCTCTAGAATTAGTTGGTGATTTCTAACATTTATCTCATTAATTATATAGGAATCATTAATTATATAATTATTTTCAAATAAATTATATAAAAATTAATATTTTTAAATGATTAAATCCATGAAGTTCACCTTTATAATAAATGATGGTGATATCCATTATTAGTCAAGAATATCAAAACAAAATAATTAGGTCTATTTACTTTCTTAATTGTTTCAAGTTTTTATTTTTCCTATTAGATCCCAACTAATATGTTACTTATTGTCAGTTCTCTCTCTGGTACTTATTTAAGAAGTGACAAAATTTTAATTCTATACCCTTTCAAAAAATGTATTTTAATAATTTTTAAACTAAAATATGAGAATTTTCTATTCTGAAATTAGAGTTTAAAAATACACTAGTTTTGTTCCAAAAATTTCTTCATGTGATGGGACCACCACCTTGAACATGTTGAAGCACCCATTGGATGAGGATGATACTCTCCTATAAAAGGATAATCGCAGGTCTTGATGATTTATTGAATACGAAACTACACTACAATTCTTCTCTTAGAATAGATAAGTAGAAATGGCAAGGATAAACTGTCAACTGCGTTTAGTAGTAGTAGCAATGATGCTGCTGAAATCATTGTTATTACTACTGCAAGGCCGGGGCTCTAATGCGTGTCTGGAGGAAGAGCGAGTTGCTCTCTTGCAGCTCAAAGCATCCTTCTATTGCCCTTATTGTAGCTATGCTGACAATGGAATGGGTACATGGGGGAAAGACGTTGACTGTTGTAAGTGGGGGGGCGTTGGATGTAACGCCACAACAGGTCGAGTCTACGAGCTCATTCTTGACTATGTTAGAAATGGAGAATCTGCAGATAATTGATACTTCAACGCCTCGATGTTTCTTCCATTTCGAGAACTCCGAAGCCTTAGTTTATCTGTCAATAGAATTATTTGCTGCGTAAAGAATGAAGGTTCTGAAATCTGAATACTTTTATTTTCTTATCAAATCACTCATAAATACAAATTATGTCTCAAACTTGTGATATTCTCGATATGCAGGTTTTGAAAAATTGACGAATGTGATTAATTTGGAGTATCTTGATTTGAGTTATAATGAACTGGGGAGCACCGTCTTACCTTTCGTGGCGACTTTTTCATCATTGAAGTCTTTGGACATGACTGGAACTGGATTGGAAGAAATAAGCGGTAGATATGGGTTCATATATCCTAATTTTAATTATTCTGAAAAAGCTATATTTAATCATAAATATTTATAATATTAGCTAACTAATAATAAAATAAAATAAAATCAAAAATTCGGTAGGTTAATATATATAGAATTATATTTATATATATATATATATAATTTTGTTAATTTTATTTTTACAGGTATAGAAAAATTACAGAAGCTGAAGAACTTAGAGATCCTTCATTTGGGAGAAAATGATTTGAACAACAACGTATTGCCATTGTTGCGTGGACTTCACTCTCTTAAAACTTTAGATATTTCTTTCACTAAGTTAAAAGGATCAATCAACATAGAAGGTTGGTTAATATTTTTTAAATCATTAAAAGAAATGATATTTGGATTTAATTATACTAATAATATCTAAGAAAGTTTTCTTTTTGGGTTGCTCACAAGACTTGATTGCCTTGTTCAATCTGGAGGAGTTAGACGTTAGTGGCAACAACATTGACAAGTTTCTTGTACCTAAAGGTATACTCAAATCTTATTTAATAACATAATTAATTATACACTGCACCTATCCCGGGTGCTTGCAGTTTGCTGGCTCAAGACGCATCCTCTATGGCCATCCTGAGGCCCCAGACTCCGTTTTGTGCTTAGTCTTCCCTTTTCACAAAAAAAAAATTATACACTGCACATAATTTGTTCACTTACTTAAAGTATGTATGTTCTTTTTTTATTTAAATAAATGTGTTAGTTAAATAAACTTGGTAATAAAATCTGTATTTTTCTAATTATTTTCCATTTCTTTTAGATGTTAAAGGTCAAAGCAACATAAGTGTTCTTCGGCTAAAACACGGTGTTTGCAACGGAAGTAGCTTTCAGCTGGAATCATTAAAAGCGTTCCCAAACCTTGAATCCATTCATTTTGAATACAGTAATTTTACAGAAGTATCATTTCCACAAGGTAATTTAAATAGATATTTTTATTTGAATTAAAATTGGAATTGTCTCTGCACTTATGTTAAATTTTATATAACTTTTTTTTCTTTTCTTCAAAATAGAGCTGAATAATGTGAAAGAGTTATACCTGAATGACTCTTCTTTGGATGTGAACTTTTTACAAAGTTTTGGTGCTCTTCGTTCACTTCGGGCTTTAAGCATGGCCTCGATCAATGAAAATATCCCTAGTTTCCAAAGTAAGTCTATAAAATGTTTCAGTTAGTCAACTTATTATTTGTTTTTTGACTAATCGTTTCCTATAATTGCAGGCTTGTCTAATATCAATACCTTACTACATTCAATTGCAAACATGACTTCACTTGAGACTTTATCTTTGGCATATTCTAAGTTGACTGGCAGCATTCAAGGTTAGCTAATTTCCTTAATAGTAAAATTTCAAGTCTCTAATTATTATCTATCCCTCTAATCTCCTTCTCTTTAATATACATTTAGGCTTATGCCACTTCACAAATCTTCGGGTGCTCCGTCTTTCTAACAATAAATTGAGTGGTAATTTGCCACACTGTTTGGTGAATTTGACACTTCTTCAAGAACTGGATCTCTCTAATAACCACTTTATTGGAAAACTTTCACAATCTCCATTGAAATTCCTCATTTCTATTACATCCTTAACGCTGAGAGACAATCAGTTTGAAATTTCAAGTTCACTTTCTCCATTCTTCAACCACTCCAAACTCAAGACCTTTGATGCTTATGGAAATGAAGTTTATACAGAAACAAAGGTGGTCAATAGTAATTTGGTTCTCAAGTTTCAATTGGAGAGTCTTTCGTTAACATCCACTTCTGGAGGAGGATCATTTCCTGAATTTCTGTACCAACAACATGATTTGCACGATCTTGACATTTCTGGCATTCCAATGATAGGATTGGACTTTCCAAGTTGGTTACTAGAAAACAATACAAAATTGGAAAGCCTTGTTCTCTCCAATTGTTCTCTTTCGGGATCTTTGGGTTTTCCAGCACGTAATCCTAATGCAAATTTACAGGAATTAGACATCTCCAGGAACCAATTTTATGGTCACATTCCAACTGAGATGTGTGCATATTTTCCAAGGTTATACTGGTTATATCTATCGGAAAATGAGTTTAATGGAAGCATTCCGAAAAGCTTGTCTAATTGCGCTTTCTTAGACGTCTTATCTGTGCGTGATAACAAACTATTTGACAAAGTTCCGAAGTGGATTGGAACAATGGAATCTCTTCGAGTGTTGGATCTTTCAAAAAACATGCTTTTTGGAAGCATACCTGCAATATTGGGAACTCCACCGTTGCGACATATTTGTTTGTCAGAAAATGGATTGGAAGGACCTTTTCCCAATTTAATTTCCCATTCTAATAATTTGAGAGTTCTGGATCTCAGTCATAATTGTTTAATAGGTATCATTCCAAAGTGGATTGAAAAGTTTTATATCTTAAGGTATCTTTTCTTGAGTCATAATAATTTTGTAGGAGAGATCCCAATTAATTTATGGAAGATGAGGAATAATTTAGAGATAGTTAATCTTTCACACAATAAGTTCTCTGTACTCTCTACCAATTATTCGTATAAGTATAAAAACGATTTTTTTATTAGAAGCTTTATTCCCTACAAATCAGATTTTATTGGAGAGTTTGAATTTGTATTGAAGGGAAATATTTTTGGTTTCGAAATGGCACAAATTCTTGACATGGATTTTGTTGGATTGGATCTCTCCAGCAACAGTTTGAAAGGTCGAATTCCTTACGAATTTGGAACTATTCAAGGTATCAACCTTTTGAACCTATCACATAATAGTTTATTCGGACCTATTCCTTTCTCTTTTTTAAACATGTCCCAAATTGAGACTTTGGATCTTTCTTGCAACAACTTGAGTGGAGCAATTCCTCGTCAGCTTACAGAGCTAAACTTCTTAGAAGTTTTCAATGTGTCTTACAATAACCTTTCTGGTGAGACACCCAACAGAGTTGCTCAATTTGCCACATTTGATGAGAGCAGCTACGAAGGGAATCCTTTCTTATGTGGGTTGCCACTACCAAAGAATTGCACTTCAGAAATACCCACACCACCATCTTCAAATGATGATGAAGTTGATGAAGAGCTTGTCGACATAAATGTCTTTTACATAAGTTTTTCTGTGACTTTTATTATTATATTAGTCACAATGTTTGTAGTTTTGTACATAAACCCATATTGGCGAAAAGCATGGTTCTACTTCATCGAGAAGACTATCGAAAGTTGCTACTACTTTTTTGTCGATAATTTTTCTTTTCTATCAAAATTAGGGATAAGATAATTTCTGGATGTAATATGTTATCTATAGAGTACTCTTTGATCATCTATTGATTTACAATAATAAACGATGTTGCTTATGAATTACGTTAATGTCCATAATACCAATTTTATTTTTATTTCAATTTTTTAAATAGAGTTGATACTTGTGTAAATTTGTTATACTTGATTATAAATGATATTATTTCTTTAATGTTATTCAGCATTCTACCGAAACTCTCTAAGGAATAAAAGTAAGTAACCAATATATAGAATAGGAATAAAAGAAAAATAGGAATTTCAAACATGATATTTAAATATGCACTTCATTTTTCAACTAAAAAAGATTACTAATAAATAACAAATTAAATATAAAATTTATTTCAACTATGTATGAATGTTGGAATAAACTTAGAATTCTGAAGAAACATGGCAAAAATAAAGAAAATGAACAATCATAGTACTGTATAGAACTTGAGTTAAAGGAACAAAATTTAGCAACTTCTGCTGGTGTAAGAGCCCTTGTCATGTCTTGCTTATTAGCTAGAGTAAGTAGAGATGATGCTCCAGATAACCTCTGCCAATTAAACAGACAAATTTAAAAAGAATACGAATTCAAAGTAACGAATCTCTAACAATTAGATAAAAGGAGAAACCTTGAGAAGACAATACCTCTTCTTTCAAAAGATTGTCAAGTTCCATCTTGCAATCGTCTAACCTCCTCATATCAGAGCTGTCGACTACCCAAAACAAGCCATCAGTTTGCTCAAAGTAATTCCTCCAATACGATCTAATTGTTTTTTGCCCCTAACATCCCATATGTTCAAGGTACACCTGATAAGCAACAATACCATTTTTCCTATTAATCCAACACAATCCACAAGTAATATGCTTGCGCATACAAGACTTCACGACAGTTACCATAGTAGCCACAAATGCACTTCTTATTGATTCAAAGGACATTACACACACACAAATACAAGCACGCGCTTGCACACACACACACATATATATTGATGTTTGGTTGTAAACCTATTTGGTCACTTCCAATTACATAAATCAATAGTTCAAACCACAGTCAAAAGTAGGACATTTCACATTTCAGATGTGCTGGAAATAATGATATCTCCAATTATAGAGAGAGAGAAATTGGCCTACTTTTGCTAATTGATAGTTTTGATATTTAAGCCAAGGGTAAAGCTAATAACGCTGGTGTCTTCCCCATTAATCTTTAGTACAATTGTCGTCTTCCCATAACTGTCAATGCACCTAAACGGCCTACAAGAATTTCAGAACATTGTATATACTTACAAATAACAAAGAGACAAAGATAAAAGAGGACACCCACCTTAAGTATACGCATTTTCTTCTCCTTCCGTTTGATTTTAAGAATGATGCTAAGCAACCCCATTGTACATAAGATTTCTTTCTTCTTCCAAGATGCGTTGTTACTACAATTTACAAGAAGAGCACACTCATTTAGGAACAAGAAAACTAAAAGTTAAGCCAAACCCATCTAGTTATTCAACCTAATCAAGCAAATTAACTCAAAAACTAACCAATTGATCTCGTAGATCGCAAAAAACAAACCTAAATAGTTGAAAACTAGAAGAAGAGGGTCATTGTCAGATTGCACCTCCATGAAGATCCAATGGCTGTTTAGTCCAATTCATATAGATATTTACAGGTCATATTTGCATTTATTTTGTATATTTATTCATTCATTTTAGTAGCATTTTTAGGTTAATTTATTTATTTTCATTAAGTTTGTTATTTATTTTATTTTCTGATTTTTATAAATAAAAGCATGAAATTTGGGTTCAAATTAAACCTAAGAAGTTGCCTTGCAGGTGAATAAAAAAAGAAGACAACTCCACGACAGCAGGAAAACGACGTAGCAGGAGTCAAAAAGGCAGCTCATGAAGTGTCCAAAACGCAGCTGCTAGGTGACGTTTTGAGGAGGCAGATTTGTTGTTTAGGATTTAATTGGAAAAACAACGCGCAAGGGAATGAGGTTTAATACTTTTGACTGCGGCAATTGAAGGTTGATTAAGTGAGGAGAGACACGCGGCAGCAAATATATATCACGTATTGAATGGACGAGAGTGGGGACGCAGGAGACTAGACGCGGCAGGGGGCAACGTTTTTCTTTAGGTTTTCAATTAATTAGGTTTTTAATTAGATAGGATTTGAAGGGAGAGCAGCGGCAGAAAGGACAAAAGGAGAGGCTGAGTGTGGACTAACGCACGAAGGCTGAGTGTGGAGGACTAACGCACGAAGGCTGGAGGCACGACTGGAATTCTTCACGCACGCTGGACAAGGACGCAGTTGCTACAGTGTGTTTAGTTAGCGTCCTCTGACGCAAGGACGGATGACAGTGTGTTTGTTACCGAAGATAGAAATTTTTGTTCCGTCTTTAGAGGACGAATACAGAAATTTTTGTCCATCTCAAAACTGAGGTACAAAAATTCTTGTCCTTAGCACAAGATGAACAAAAGTCGAAAATATCCTCGTCTTACCTCTGAAACCTAAAACATCCACCATTGAACATCAATGTCCTCCTTCGTTCATCTTCGTCTGGACTGTGCGCGGTAAGTAAAATTTCTATTCTTGCATAATCTTCGCTTCGGTTCTCCCTTCCATGTATGCATATGGGTGTACATTTTCTCCACCGAAGATTTTCTCCATAAGTTGGTCATTGTTTACGTCTCTGCTGCCAGATTTGTTTGTGGTCCGTCTCCAACGAACGTCGGCCTTCACCAACCTAGCCTGCTACCAACATTCCTCTCTTCTGGGTAAGACATTCATCCCACTGTCTCTTTTTTTCGAAAGATTGCTATGGGTGATGGGATCCGATTGGGTGTGGGAAATGGTTCATGGAGTTGCTGCTTTGTTGATGGATGTCGATTGTAAGGGAGGGATGGGTATCGATTAGGATTAGGTAATGTTATTAATGGGTTCTTCGAAGCTATTTGAATTCGGTTGTAGGATGTTCTGTCCTTCAACCGAATTCTGTGCTATTTTATTTTTCATGTAATCTGCTTAAAATTTACGATTTGGTGAACAAATTTGAGTTCTTTCCTTCAGTTTACTCATTCCCCTTTCTGGGTTTTTACAGATCTTGGAGTTCTGCTGCATATTGTTCCTGCTTCCCACTTCAGTCGGCCTTCAAAGGTTTCAACTTTGCGCTTCACGCACGGCTCTTCTGTTCTTTATTCTTACTCTCTTAATGATTATTTTTCTTGCTTTGATATTTTTTTTGTTAAATATGAATATGGTTGAGTAGATTTTTGTTAGGTTTCAAAGATGGGTAGTAGTTTTCGATTTTCTATATGATTTGATTCTGGATTTTATTCAATAAATTTGATTCGCAACTGCTGATTCTTGTTTTGGGAATTATTGTGCTTGTTATGTGTTAGGCCTCACATAATTTGCGTCGAAATTATCGGTTGAAGAATCGAAAGGTGAAAATCGGTAGTGGAAAACCAAAATTAAGAACTTATAGGTTTGGACCTAGACATAGGCAAAAATCTGTGAGAGGAATCACCAACTAGATAAAAATCTTAATGGGTTTTAGTTAATTTCATGAGCCACGATAGTCGGGATTGATTTTAACTGCGACACTTCTTTGATATCTCGATAGAGAATCATAGATAATTTAGATCTAGTTTCCTTCAAGGTCTATGAATCAAGTTTATTGAATAAACCAGAAGAGAATTATTAGAAGTCAATCACGAAACCAACTTTGAAACCTGTCTTTCACATATTTGATTTATTCCTTACAATCATAAATTGCGCAGTTATTCTGTTTCTTTTAGGATTAGTTTTACAATTCGTTAATTAATTAATTTCTCAATAATCAAAATTTAAGTGATCCGCTAAATAATTGAGTGATTTTAGCCTAGTAATTGTTCAGTAACTCTCTGTGGATCGATACTCTTACTTCCCTATTTACTTGCATGACTCGTAATTGCGGGGCCTCGGACAATGACGAAGGGCGAATGGACGGCAAGACGGAAACAAGATAGGATCCAAGCAAAACGAGTGAATTTACTATAGAAAGTGATTAAGATATGAACTTTACAGTCAAATTTTGAATTCATATGCTGTTTAGTGGTCAGGTCCGTTAAGGGTCCAAGAACTAGTCCAAGAACTTTTAAAATAAGGCCCAATAAACAAACCCAGTTTGGTGGGAAAATTTGCTTGTTTTTGGACCAAAAGGATTTTGGAAAAAAGAAAGTTCTCATCTTTACTTCATTTTGCTTTCTCTGCTTCAATTTCCTCTAATCCTTGGCATTGACGTATTGTTTGGGGACAGACGTATTGTTTGGTTTCTGTCCCCGTCAGTGGGGACAAAAACCGAGACGTAAAAATTTTGTTTCCGATAACGTTTGGTTGATGTCTCCAATTTTTTGTCTACTGTCTCCGGATAACAGGGACATACATTTTTGTTCTTCTCAAAAAGGAAGGACAAACTTTTGTCCCCGTCTCCGAGACAAAACATATAAGCAATTTTTTGAAATACCCCTCCTTCCACGTAAGCAAATGTGTTATTCTTAATTATATTATTATTATTATTATTAATTTTGTACTTATTATTATTATTATTATTATTATTATTATTATTATTTTATCATTATTTTTATTTTTATTGTACAAAATTAATTATCATATTATTATTATTATCATCATCATTATTATTTCTGTATTTATTATTATTATAAAATTTGTATTTATTATTATCATTATTATTATTATAAATTTTTTTCTTATTATTATTATTATTTTATTTTATTTTTATTATACGAAATTAATTATCATATTATTATTATTATTACTACTACTACTACTGCTGCTACTACTGCTACTATTATTATCATCATCATTATTAATTTTTTAATTTATTATTATTATTATTATTATTTATTGTTATTATAAATTTTGAACCTATTATTATTATTATTATTATTATTTTGTATTTATTATTATTATTATTATTCATTATTATAAATTTTGAAATTATTATTTTTTATTATTTTTTGTTTTCATTTTATTATTAATTTATTATTATTATTATTAATTTTGTATGTATGTATGTATGTATGTATTATTATTTGATATTAATTTTTAATTGTTATTATTATTAATTCTTATTCTTATTCTTATTATCTTTATTATTATTAATTTTGTATTGATTATGGTTGTTATTAATACTATTATTATTGTTATCGTACATTTTGTTTTTTATTATTATTATAAATTTCTTATTGTTGTTGTTGTTATTGTTGTTGTTGTTGTTGTTGTTGTTGTTATTATTATTATTATTATTCGCAGTAGAAGATGTATTATTATTATTATTAAGCATCATTTTGCATTTATTATTATTATTATATCTAATTATTATTATTATTATTATGTCTAATTATTATATAATTTGTAGTTATTATTATTCAAATTTATTATTATTATACATTTTTTCACTTATTTATTAATGTTATTATTTTTGTTGTTATTAAAATAATAATAACAATTA
>JAOQMR010000004.1:27939344-27951386 GCA_027563865.1 Erythroxylum pelleterianum
TTGATTCGTTGAGAACTAGAGTCGTAGAGCTTCGAATTTCTATTCTTATTTATGCTTGGTTTGTTATAGGAAACCAATAAGATCTGATTCAAGAGCAAGAGGCAGGCCAACATTAAACTTGGATTATCGGATGACTATAGGTGGGTAATATGTTTATAGTTATTATGTGATTTGGGAAAATTCTTGCTATGTGCATATGTTTTTATGTTATGCATTGATTGAATATGTTTAAGAATGAATTGTTATAAGATCATACATTATGATATGCCTTAAAGAATTCTTGGCATTTTGAACATAAGGAAAAGAATATGTGTTTTGTTTGGGCAAAAGAGGAACGTCCTGTTAGTCACGTGCACGTAGACAAAATCCTTATCTTTGATGCCTGCTTGTGGCCACGAGATCCTGAGAAATCGAACTCGTCCTGTTTACGGTATAACCCTTAGGTTATCTGTCCTGTTCCACGGAACTCTCAAGCCATTTGTGTGTGCATTGTATTTTTGATTGTTAATGATGAAGCATCTTCAATGTTAGATGTTGTGAGATAATGTCTGAACTTAAACAAATATGATGAAATTGTGAATTTCTTGTTTCTGCTATGAGTGATAGAATTGCTAGACATATATCCATGCATACGTTTGAATTTGTACTAATTACCGATGGCTATAAATATATTAGCCACTGAGCTGTGTAGCTCACCCCATTATCTTTTCCCTCCTCACGTGCAGCGCATGTCAACAGTTAAATCCTTGCAAGGCATTGAGCGCTCCTCAATAGTTATAGACTTTTGTACTAAGTTAGTAACTATATTTTGAATAGTTCATTGAGTATGTTAACATATAACATCATTTGTATTTGTATGAAGACTTATGTTAGTAGTAAGCTTTGATTTGTATGAAATTTATCCGAATTCAGGAAATGGCAATGTATGGAGAATTAAAGTTTCTCTTGTGAATGAATAAGCTTAGATAGCCGATTATGTGATGACTTTAAATATGCTTCCGTAGTTTATACTTGGCGGTCTCGACGGTTCACATAGGGGTTTGGCCTTGGGAGTCAGGACTTGGGCCCAACGGTCTTTGGTACTCCGTTTGGATAGTTGGGCTCCGGGAATGGGGTCCAGCGCGAATGGCAGGGCTCCGGGAACGGGGTCCAGCATTAGGTTTAATTAATGATCGTATCTTGATTAAACAAAACCTAAGGGAAAACTTGGGTTAATTTTTAACCCACGATTAATAGTTTCTAGGAGAGGTTAAAGAACAACAAATTAATAAAATATGCGTAATTAGGGTCTAGGACGAGATTGAACCGAAGAACCGAGTCCCTACCAAATTTGCCATTCTTATTATTTTTGCATGTTTTCTTTAATTTGCTTTTATTAGTTAGTTTTATTTTCAAAAATCCAAAACCCCCCATTAGTGTAAACACCGGTTAATGTCATTTCTTAGACTTTACGCGCACTCTCTGTGGGATCGACCTAGACTCACCACTGTTACAGTAGTAGTTTAGTTATTTTAATTTTGATTAGCGTTATGACGTGCGGTCAGTGGAGCAGATACTTTCTTGGATTCGGTTGTGGACCTTAGCATCCCTTACCTATGCAGGTTGGTTACAACTAATTCGATCTGTGGTTTTCTCCATACAGGTGTACTAGTTCGGGTTGCTTCTTTTGCCTTCTAGTATTACCCGCTGTATCGAGAGTATCTTGTCAGTTTTCCTTTGGAGGGGTACTTCACTGACCTACACTGGTGTAAAGGTCGCATGGGAGTTAGTTTGTTTTCCACGACAAGAGGGTGGTCTTGGCGTTAAGAGGATTAGAGATTGGAATAGGGCTGCCACACTTAAGTATGTGTGGAGACTATTCACAGACAGATCTTCTACTTGGACTTTGTGGGTGCGTACAATTTTGCTAAGGGGTCGATCCTTTCGCCATATCCGAGTCCCGTTGAGCTCTTCTTGGGTCTGGCGGAAGATTCTATTGAGTCAGGAGTGGTGTCGGGGCCTTATAGTTGCTTGTATTGGTGATGGGAGGGATACTTCCTTATGGCAGGATTATTGGCTGCCAGATCAGGGGCCTTTGTCTGATCGCTTCTCTTTTCGTGGCCTCACTTCCACTGGGCTCTCTTGGGATGCCAAGGTCTCAGAGATTATTCAGTCTAGAGAGTGGGCATTTCCGACGGGGAGTAGTGTGCTACAGCGGGTTTGAGACTCAGTCCGCTTCAGATCACAGGTTCATCACGGTGATAGTTGGGTTTGGAAAGGTCACCCATCAGGAGTCTTTTTTGTTGACTCTGCATGGAACCTTATCCGAAATCGGTGACCTGTGGACCCGATTCATCATTTACTATGGTTCCCCGGTCATATCTCCGGACTATCGATCGTCTCCATTCTTCAGGGTTTTGGAATCTTCGGCTTATGTTCTTTGCGGCTCCTCCACAGAGACACATGATGATTTGTTCTTTGCGGCTTCTCTCATCGAGGACCCACACTACCTAACCTTCCACCTCTAGTGGGCTTGTACTCATCTTCGTCGACTGAAGGATTTTCGACACATGCTTTCTCGGTTAGTTCTTTCTGCCACTTTTCTTTGGTATGAGAAAAATAACCGCATCTTCAGCCAACGATATCGACCACCACAGGACATTATTGAGGATATAGTTGAGCTCATCCGCTCTCGATTTCTTGGTCTTGAGACTCGTCTTTCGATCCCTAATCTCCAGCGGCACATTTGGCGACTTTCCACCTAGTGGTTTTTTTGTATTATCTTGCGAGCTGCCTGTGGCCTATTAGCTTTTGTTTTTGGAGAGCCGCCTGTGGCTTCTACCGTATCTTTTGCGAGCCGCCTGTAGCTTTATTTGTTTTTGTTTTTGATGGCCGCCTGTGGCCTTTTGTTCTATTTTGTATATAGCTTTCTTCTTGTAAGAACCCTCCTTTTAATTAATATATATGTTACCTTCTCCCAAAAAATTTAGGGTTTAGGGTTTAGAGTTTAGGGTTTTAGGGATTAGGGTTTAAGGTTTAGAGTTTAGGATTTAAGGTTTAGGGTTTAGGGTTTAGGGATTTTTGTGCAGGTTTTAGAGAGAGAGAATCCTCTGACTTCTCTCTACTCTCATGGGTAGAAAACTCAAAAAATCTTCTACCTCCAAACACAGCTTTCCAGTTACCAGAAACATCCAATAGTCCAATGATCTAAGCCTTTCACCTACTGTCTCCAGTCTTCCTTCGGTCAAACACCTGCCCACCGCCGTAGTTGCCGCCGGCGCCCTCCAACATGGTCTGATGACAACCCCACCTACACCAACAGATTCACAATCTCCTGATCTACCCACCCCTACCAACAATTTTCTCCAACAACCACTCACCAGCCGCAGATCTGCCCCCGAAGTTCCTCCAACCGTCGGCCCTTCTTCCCCCCCACACACCCATTCATCGTCGTTCTCACCTCAAGCAACCCACAAATCATCAACCCAACCACTTACCATGCTCGTTGGGCACGAAGGAGACATCGGGGCCGCCAGCGTCATCACGAATCTGCAGGGGAAAGAGATCGTTTTTGACACCGCCGGCTTCCCCCCTTTATCGGCGAAACTTGCAACACCGGTTACCCCACTGCCCTCGCCAGCTACACTGAAAAATGTTGTCCCCTCCACTGCTGCTATCATCGGCGAGGAGATCCTTCCTCCTTTGAAGCTCGACGCTCCATCTGCTAAGGGACGGAGCAAGTCCCACGTGCCCCATGTGCTAGCCCTTCCTATTGCCCCTTCTGATGGTCTTAAGCAAATTGGCAGGCCTCTTAATGAAGAGGGGAAGGCCTATGGAGGAGAACTCACCATTCAAGCCCAAGGAGGAGGGCTTAAGCAATATGGAAGGCCTATTAATGTAGAGGGGAAGGCCTATAGAGGAGAATCCACCAACCAAGACCAATGAGGGGGGGCTCCACTTTAAGTCTCCCATGGGCTGAAGACCATATTGCCAACACCTGCAGGAGGTAATTTTAAACATGCACTTTTGAGAAATTCCTTACATACCCCTGTTTCTAGTATGCATGCTAGACTTAGGAAGAACTCTGGGAAGAAACTTTCTGACTTCTCCTGGGCTGAGAAAGTCAGTATTATCATGGATTCCAATATTGGATTCCGCTTCCCGCTTATGGCTGGAAAGCCTCTGGAGGATATGTTGGAGCTTCCAGATGAGTGTATTGATGAGAGTCTGCACCAGTGGACTTGTTGTCTCGTCAGATTTTTTTCGGGGCATAGCATGCCTTTTCCGACTATGCGGACTCTAGCTACATGTACTTGGAAGACCCTAGGCCTTGAGGACGTCCTCTCCGCAGGAACGAGCTTCTTTTTATTCCATTTTCAATCTGAGGAAGCTTCCTAGGCTATCCTCGAGCGGGGGCCGTGACTTTTTGGTGGAAAAGCCATCGTGCTCCAACAGTGGCACCCATATTTTCAGTATGATAAATCCCGTGTCACTCGTGTTCCTATTTGGGTCCGCCTCTATGGGTTACCATTTTGTTTATGGAACGAGCGTAGTCTCGGCCTCATCGGGCACCGGATTGGGCAGCCTCTTCTTTGTGATCGGTATACCTCTGCCTGCACCTGTCTTAATTTTGCTAAGCTATGTGTCGAGCTTTCGGCTGATTCAGAGCCGGTCTGCGAGATTGCCTTTCACTGCAAGTTGAGTCCCGAGCTGATTCGTATTCGATTGGAGTATGAGTGGACACCTAGGCGATGCTCCACGTGTCATGTATTTGGACACTCCTGTGCCCCTCCATAGGCTGATGCACCTCCAGTCTCTCTGCCTGCCACTGAGCTACCAGTTGCTCCAGCTGCTGCTTCACCAGTGTCTCCGGATGTGATCCTGGCCCCTATGGCTCTCCATCCCGTAGCTGCACCCCTTCTGGTTGCACCTCCGGTTGTTGACCCAATTCAGCCTCCAGCTTCACATATCGCTTCCCCAATGGCCAGGGCTGCGAGTTAGAGCCTTATTTAGGATGGTTCAGGATCCTCATCTGCTCCTGACACCGTGCCTACGGTTCAGCCTAGTCACCCTGAGCCCGCACGGTTGCGCATTAGCCCGAGTCGGACACCGAGACCAGCGGTTTCCATAGAGATGAGGTCCCCCTAGCTGGATGCCTTATCTTCTCAGTACCGAGGCCTCCATTCCCAGTAGCAGCCCTGGCTCTCGTTTTGCTTGTCTCTTCGGAGATTTTCCTCTTCGTGACTCGCCTATTCCTATTCGGGGGTTGACGAGCCATGGAGTGTGTGAGGGGACTCCCCCTCCCTTTGATTCCTGCATTCTTAGTTTTATATTCCATTTCCTATGATAGGAAGATGGAATATTAGGGGCCTTAATGGCCCTCACACTCAGCGAGCAGTTAGAGATTGGATTCGGCATCATGATCTTGGATTGGTTGGCCTCTTGGAGACCAAGGTAGTTTCCCCATCTTTAGCTGGTGTAGTTTCGGCTACTTGTCGTGGATGGGATTATTTGAGTAATGTGACGGATCAGGTAGATTGCCGTATTCTAGTATGTTGGGACCCCAGTCTGTTTGAGGTACGACCTTTGGAGTCCACTCTTCAGGGCATTAGTTGTGAGGTGACTCGGCGGCGAGAGGGTTCAGCCTTTGGCCTTACCGTAGTCTATGGCTCTACGGATCTGAGTATTAGGCGGGAGCTTTGGGCTTTTCTCCGCAGTCAGACCGACCAATTTATTTCGATGCCCTGGTTGGTACTGGGTGATTTTAATGCCATTCTGAGCCATTCCGACCAAGTCAGTGGGGATATCGGGTGGTATCGACATGTGGATGAGTTTGGGGAGTGTTTACGTGATGCTGAGTTGCTTCGCCTTCCTTACCGGGGTCTGCGTTATACTTGGCATAATGGTCGGGAGGGCCAGGATTCAATTCTCAGGCATTTGGATTGGAGCTTTGGTAACTCTACGTGGTTCATCTCATGGCCGAGTTTAGGGTTTAGGGTTTAGGGTTTAGGGTTTAGGGTTTTAGGGTTGTAGGTTTAGGGTTTTGGTTTTAGGGTTTAGGGTTTATGGTTTAGAGAGGGTTTAGGGTTTTAGAGATTTGTTGGGTTTTCTAGTGAGAGATTTTCTGACTTCTCTCTGGGATTGCTCCATCCAGCCAACATGCCCTGGAAGAGCAGGAAATCTTCTCCGACCACTCCCAAACATCCACCACCACCTTCAGCCACCCCATCCCCCAACTCATCTTCTGTCCACCACCAGCCCGCCGCCGCACCCGCCGCCGCTATCACCGCCGGCGACCTTCTCCTCACTCCAATCGACACACCACCTACACCAAACGATTTGCACTTTCCAGCTCTACCTAACCCTACCAACCGTTTCTTCCAACAACCCCTCACCGGCCGCAAACCTGCTCCCGAAATCCCACCCCCTGTCGGCCACTCTCCATTCCCAAACTCCCATTCATCGTCGGTTTCCCAACCTCCAGCCCACAGATCATCACCCTTACCACTTACCCTACCTGTCGAACATGGAGGAGGCGTCGGGGCTGTCGGTGACCTCACGGATCTGCAACCACCGACATCGTCCAAGGGGAAGGCGATTGCTTTTGACACCGCGGGCTTCCCTCCTTTCTCGGCGACCCTTGCGATGCTGGCTGCCTCACTGTCGTCCCCTGTTCCACCGGCGACTGCTGTCCCCTCCGTTGCTGCTCTCACCGGCAAGGCGATCGTCCCTCCTTTGCAGCCCGCCGCTCCATCATCTGCTGTTGGAGGAGGCACGTCCCACGTGCCCCATGTGTCAGCCCATCCCATGGGCCTTTCTGATGGGCTTCAACTATTAGGAAGGCCTATTTATAAAGAGGGGAAGACCTCTGGAGGAGAACCCACCAGCCAAGCCCAAGGAGGAGGGCCTTCACTTCAAGTCCCCACTGGACTGAAGCCCACTTTGCCAACACATGCAGGAGGTAATTTTAGGACTGCACTTTTGAAAAATCCCTTACATACTCCTGTTCCTATTATGCATGCTAAACCTAGGAAGAACACTGACAAGAAACCTTCTGACTTCTCCTGGGCTGAGAAAGTCAGTATCATCACGGATTCCAATATTGGATTCCATTTCCCGATTATAGCTGGAAAGCCTTCGGATGACACGCTTGAACTTCCCGATGAATGTATTAATGAGAGTCTACACCAGTGGATTCGGTGTTTGGTCAGATTTTTTTCAGGCCCCAGCATGCCCTTTCCGGCTATGCGGACTCTAGCTACACATACTTGGAAGACCCTAGGCCTTGAGGATGTCCTCTCCACAGGAACAAGCTTCTTCTTATTCTGTTTTCAGACTGAGGAAGCTTCACAGGCTATCCTCGAGCGGGGCCTGTGGCTTTTTGGTGGCAAAGCCATCATGCTCCAGCAGTGGCAACCGCATTTTCAATATGATAAGTCCCGCGTGACCCGCATTCCTGTTTGGGTCCGAATTTATGGGTTTCCATTCTGCTTATGGAATGAGCGTAGTCTCGACCCCATCGGCCACCAGATTGGGCAGCTTCTATTCTGTGACCGGCACACCTCTGCCCGCACCCGTCTCGGTTTTGCTAGGTTATGGGTTGAGCTTTCTGCTGATTCAAAGCCGTTCCGCAAGATTGCCTTTCACTGCAAGTTGAGTCCCGAGCCGATTCGTATTTGATTAGAGTACGAGTGGGCACCCAGGTGATGCTCTACGTGTCATGTATTTGGACACTCCTGCGCCCCTCCATAGGCTGCTGCACCTCCGGTCTCCCCCCTATCCCCAAGATACCAGTTGCACCACCTGCTGCTTCACCAATGCCTCGGGACGTGATATCGGTCCCTCCGGATCCCCAGTCCATAGATGTGCCCCTTCCGGTTGCCCCACCGGTTACTGACTCGGTTCAGCTTCCAGCTCCTATAGCTTCCCCAGAGGCCAGGGTTGTGATACAGAGCCCTATTTCGGATGGTTCTAGACCCTCAGCTGCTCCTGATATCGTGCCTGTAGTTCGGCCTACACCAGCTCCACGTCGACCTGCGCCTGCATAGATGAGGTCCCCCCCTAGCAGGATGCCCTGTCTCCTCAGTACTGAGGCCTCTATTCCCAGTAGTAGCCTTGGCTCTCGTTTTGCATGCCATTTTGGCGCTTTTCCTCTTGGTGACTTGCCTATCGCTATTCGGGGTTTGACGACCCCCCTCTCTCTGATTTCTGTTGACTTGGTTTTTATTCCATTTCCTATGATAGGAAGTTGGAATATTAGGGTCCTTAATGGTCCTCCCACTCAGCGAGCAGTTAGAGATTGGATTCGGCATCACGATCTTGGATTGGTTGGTCTCTTGGAGATAAAGGTAATGTCTCCCCCCTTAGCGGGTGTAGTTTCGACTACTTGTCGTGGATGGAATTTTTTGAGTAATGTGACGGATCAGGTAGCATGTCGCATTCTGGTATGTTGGGACCCCAGTCTGTTTGAGGTATGACATTTGGCGTCCTCTCTTCAGGGAATTAGCTGTGAGGTGACTCGGCGGCAAGAGGGTTCCGTCTTTGGCTTTACAGTAGGCTATGGCTCCACGGATTCGGGTACTAGGCGAGAGCTTTGGGATTTTCTCCGCGGTCAGGCTGCCCGATTTGTTTCTATGCCTTGGTTGGTGCTGGGTGATTTTAATGCCATTCTGAGCCATTCGGACCAAGTCGGCGGGGATATCGAGTGGTATCGACATATGGATGAGTTTGGGGAGTATTTACGTGATGTTGAGTTGCTCCGACTTCCTTACGGGGGTCTGCGTTATACTTGGCATAATGGCCGGGAGGGACAGGACTCCATTCTCAGGCGTTTGGATTGGAGTTTTGGCAACTTCGCATGGTTCACCTCATGGACGAGTACATTAACAGAGGTCCTGCTGCGTGATATTTCTGACCACAGCTCTTTAGTGGTTCAGTTTGGTTTCCCGCGTCGCCGACCTCCCACTCCTTTCAAGTTTCTGAAATGTTGGGCTGATCATCCCCACATTTTAGAACTTGTTAGGAGGGTTTGGACTACATCAGTAAGAGGTGACCCGCTGTTCTGTTTGACTCATCGGTTAGGTCTGCTCAAGAGAGAGCTGAAGTCCTTCCATTTCTGGGACTACAGCCATATTTCCAGCAGGGTTAGGGAGGCACGGACCCAGTGGGCCTCCGCTCAGGCAACCCTTGATGTTTCACCGTACTCGCCAGATCTCGGTCTTGTAGAGCGCCTTCTCGCTCGACAGTACTACGGACTACTGCAGGATGAGGAGTCTTTCTATCGACAGCGATCCAGGATTCAGTGGCTTGCTCTGGGGGACCATAACACAAGTTTTTTCCACCGATCCTTTATCCATCGCCAGGTCCACGGTCGAGTACATGGATTGGATGATGGGACTAGCAAGCTTATCACAAATCAGGGAGCTTTGGGCCAGATGGCGGTGGATTATTTTTGGGGTATTCTCTACTCTCCCCCTCGCCTCCTTCAGTTTTTTCACCCGACGTATCCCGGCAGATATGGTTCAGTCATTGGTGGCTCCAGTTTTGGATGAGGAGATCCGTCACGCCTTATTCTCCATTCCGGAGGATAAGGCACTTGCACCTGATGATTACACCTCTTTCTTCTTTAGGAGGTGTTGGGATATTATAGGAGCATACTTCAGAGCAGCGGTGCGATATTTCTTCTCTACCTCGGCTATGCCTCGCTGGGTGAATTCTACTAGGATTACCTTGGTTCCCAAGGTGGAGAGTCCACAGACTTTGAGTGACTTTAGGCCGATCTCTTGCTGCAATGTCCTTTATAAGTGTATCTCAAAGGTCATTGCAAATCGGTTTAAGGTAGTCTTACCAGAGGTGATTGGGAGAGCTCAGATGGCATTTGTTCCGGGCAGGCAGATTGCAGATGCTATTTTTCTTAGCCAGGAGTTGATGCACGATAATCACCTTGATCACTCACCTCCACAGTGCGCTATCAAGGTTGATATTCGTAAGGGTTTTGAACTGTCAGTTGGGAGTTCATATTACTGGGCTTGAGGACCATTGGAGTTCCTGATGGCATGATCCGTTGGATTGAGGTATGTCTTCGATCTGCTCATTTCTCGGTAGCTCTTAATGGCTCTCTTCTTGGCTACTTTGTTGCCACTCGGGGGGTGCGACAGGGGGATCCCCTCTCTCCTTATCTCTTTGTACTGGCGATGGAGGGGCTAGATGGGATTCTGCGAGAGGTGACATCATCTCCGGGTTATAGCCACCATTGGAGGTGTCGGCAGCTTTCCCTCACTCATCTCTGTTTTGCGGATGATTTGATGATTTTCAGTCTTGCAGATTCCGACTCTCTTGAGATCATCTGGCAGGCTCTGACAGTTTTTGAGAGGGTTTCTGGGTTGGCTATGAACTCGGATAAGACCTGAGTCTTTTTTTCAGGGATCCCCGAGGCAGCGGTTTCCTCTTTACAGAGTGTCCTTGGGATTCAGATTGGTGCCCTCCCGATCCATTACCTGGGTGTCCCACTTATCACTACTCGGCTGCGGCACGCAGATTGTCTTCCTCTGGTGGAGAGGATACTTTCTCGGATTCGACTGTAGACTTTAGCCTCTCTTACCTATGCGGGGTGGCTGCAGCTTATTCGATCTGTGCTCTTCTCTATACAGGTCTACTGGTCCGATATGTTTCTACTGCCTGCTATTATCACTCGGCGCATTGAGAGTATTCTGTCAGCTTTTCTCTGGAGGGGTACTTCATTGTCCCACACTGGGGCTAAGGTGGCTTAGGAGTCAGTCTGTTTTCCGAGGCTGGAGGGTGGAGTTGGAGTTAAGAGGATCAGGGATTGGAATAGGGCGGCCATGCTTAAGTATGTGTGGTGACTATTCACAGACAGATCTTTTACCTGGACTATGTGGGTTCATTCAGTGTTGCTTCGGGGTAGATCCTTTTGGCATATTCGGGTTCCGTCGAGCTCTTCCTGGGTTTGCCGAAAGATTCTGTTGAGCCGGGAGTGGTGCAGAGGCCTTATTGTCGCCTGTATTGGTGATGGGAGAGATACTTCCCTCAGGCAGGATTATTGGTTACCAAATCAGGGGCCCCTATGTGACCGATTTTCCTTCCGTGATTTGTCTTCTACTGGGCTCTCTTCGGATGCGCGGGTTTCGGATATCATTTGAGATGGGGAGTGGGTTTTTCCAAAGGGGAGTGTTGAGGTTCAGCAGATTTGGGACTCAATTCGCTTTCGGCCGCAGCTTCAGTCAGATAGTTGGGTTTGGCGAGGTCACTCAACAGGAGTCTTCTCTGTGGACTCTGCGTGGCACATTCTCTGAGTATGACGTCCAGTGGACCCGATCCACCATTTATTGTGGTTCCCAGGGCAGATTCCTCGACATTCTTTCATCCTATGGTTGGCATCACAGGAGCGACTCCGGACTATGGATAGGCTCCAGTTCTTCGGCGTCCTGACCTCTTCAATTTGAGTATTTTGTGGTACTTCTACGGAGACCCATGATCACCTCTTCTTTCAGTGCCGTTTCTCTGCCGTCGTTTGGGGTTCCCTCTCGACGAAGACCCACACTACTTGGCCCTCGATCTCTTGGGTTCCCCTTCTTCAGTGGGCTTGCACTCATCTCCGCCGGTGCAAGGATTATCGACACCTCGTTTCACGTTTAGTCCTCTCCGTCACCATCTACCGCATCTTCAGCAGATGGCATCGCTCTACCCACGACATCATTGAGGACATCATTGAGCTCATCCGTTCTCGGCTGCTCGGCCTTGAGACTCGTCTTCAGATACCTGTTCTTCAGCGGCATATCTGGAGGCTTTCTACCTAGTTTGTTTTGCTTTGTTTATGAGCCGTCTGTGGCTTTGATTTGTTTTGAGAGCCGATTGTGGCTTATTTTATTTTGAGAGCCGTCTGTGGCTTATTGTTTTAGGCTTTTGTTTACTTTTGTACATAAACCTTCCTTTTAATTAATATATACCTTACTTTCTCCAAAAAAAGTTTAGGGTTTAGGGTTTAGGGTTTAGGGTTTAGGGTTTAGGGTTTAGGGTTTAGGGTTTAGGATTTAGGGTTTAGGG